>CAAKHF010017081.1:0-13853 GCA_901007745.1 Hippocampus kuda
ACCCCCGCCCCTCCTCATTCTTCTCCTGACTTTTTCCACCAAGTCTGAGATCTATTTCTCTGAATCTCTTGCCCCCACCCTTCCCATTAATCCTAATGTAAGTTTTGAAGAGAAGCAACATTTAATCATTTCTGCATTTTTTTCTTTTTTTTTTTTTTTTTTTGGTCATTATTAGTTTTTCCCCTCGAGATATAACCATGGGATTGAGTCGCAGATGAGAAAGGGGGAGGAATATACAGAATGTATTAATGTTTCATATAACTCCGGTGCAAAAAAAAAAAAAAAAAGGATTTGATGATTATTTCATGTTGTCACCTCTTTATTTAAATTTTATTTGGGGCTTTTTCTTTCACCTTTTTTTTTTTTTGGTAGATAATGTCAAGGAATTGGTCAATGGTAATTGTCACACTGACAGCTGCCATCAGAGCGCTCTCGTCAAGCTAGATGTGACACATTGACACACTATTTTTGTTACCTTGCCACTTGTTACGTACTGTCGATGACGGGTGCCGTCTGAAAAAAAGGAGTCCTATCGGGCCTTTTTGGCCTGTGGAGGTAGCTGATGGTTAACTGTCAGGTCAAGCAGGAGCGTGGGCAATTTGCTTGCGCAAACATTTGGGTCTGCTGACTTTAAAAATATGCGAACTGAAATGACTGCGATTGTGGGATGTCTCTTCGACATCCTTTTATCAGGTTTGCAAGATAATTTACGTTGGACCAGAATTACCTGTGATTTCGAATGAGCCATTTTCTCATTTATAACGTATATATATATTTTTTTAAATCGACTGGTTTGCTGTTCTCATTATTTTGTGCAGGAAATAGTTTGCCTTTGATTGACAGCTCCCAATATGTGGCCACTTGTCTCATCATTTTGTGGTGCCTTTTTTTTCTTTATGTTTCCCCTCCACGGTGACGCCCGGCAACCTCGCAGCCGCGGACTGACGAGTACGAAGTCATCATCTCTGGCATCTCCGATTTTTTTTTTTTAATCAATCTCCATGGTGACACTACGTGACCTTACAGCCGCCAACGGGGAACTGACCAATGTGTGTGTATAAACGCCTGTGTCGCTTAAAATTCAGATATGTATTTTGTTGTATGTGTGAAAGCTTTAAATTTGACAAAGTCATCCTCCTCGAAATGTGCCTGAACATAGTACGTTTCTAATTCTCCCAAAAAATGTTGAAGCATTTTATTGCTTGACTCTTCTGAGGTTGCCAGCTAATGCTGAGTTTTAGCATTGCTCAATACACAGGCGCCATTTTTCCTTTGTTTCAGCCTCCACCAAGTGGGCAGGTAGTTCAATAATGAGTGACGAATCTGTAGTCCGTCACGATGACGCAGAACCCAAATCCACTCATTTTTACAGACGTTTGCCTTTTAACCATGTCATATGATTTTGATGGCATGGGACCTGTAAGGCTTTTACATGATCAAAATGAATTGTGAATAAACGTCCAGTCTCTGGAGAGTGATAGCACCTCCTTTTGACATTCATTCTTTAAAATATTTTTTTTCCTTGTAATATCATCATTCCAAATGTGTTTCTCAATTTTTCGCCAATTTTTTTTTTTTTTTTGTATTTGTATTTTTCTTTTCAGATCACTTTACCCCAAGTCTGAAGCTGAAGAAAACCCCAACAAAGAATGAGCACCGTTGTTGTGGCCGCAGAAGTGAGCACTCCGATTTGCTGACACAGCCGCCACGGCCTCATCATTGATTGGCAAGGGTGGAGGATCACGGGGCTTAGTCTGCTGAAACTGGCCACACACACTCAATACATCACATCTGTGGGAGTGTCACATTTGATTCCTCATACATGTCCGGTGAGTGTTTTCAACACCAGCCCCACGGGAGTAACGGTGTTTAAGATGCGTTAAATTTCATTGTCAGCCAGTCAGAGGTAAAGACAAGCAGGAGTTGTTGGAACAAATGAATGTAAGCATGCTCAGATTTGGAGTAGCTGGTTCAGCCTAAAGCAGCCATCTTCATGCACAGGTACGGACGGCCATAGTGAATGAAATCAGATGACATGGACAATATAGTGCTTCTCGATGTCATTGTTACGAAATTCCAACCTAATAAAAAAATCCAGCAACGTCACATGCTTCCACAAAATGAGTGGCCATGAACGCCGATGAAGACAAAGACAATGCCAGGCAATCAAAAGTATTTCCAGATAAGCGACAATAATACATGACTTTTAATTGGCGGCTCGGCTCACTCTGTCCCATAGCAGCATTTCACCCTTTCAGGGACAGAGGTTACGACAGTGGACAGCTTGCCATGTTATCAGGTTACAAGGTGCATAAAAGGGTTAAGAAGTTTAGATTTGTGTAGATTGTTTCCAAAAGTAAATAATTATTCAATTTAATTTTAGGGAGAAGTCATAGGCATCGATCTTTGGCGTGTTTAGTGCATTGGAAGGTGTTCTGGGGGCCTCTTTTTGAGAACAATTAACACTTGCAGAGTGCTAAATCAATAATTTAGCTTTTAAAGATGTGTCTCTATTTGAATTTACTCTATTTCAATATGTTTAGAATGTGATTGCAGTTTGCATAGGATTTAGTTAAGCCTGAACGTTTGAACGGGAATTCCGGGTCTTGTTGAAAACTTGAGGGGAAAAGAGGGTAGTCTTCAATTTTAATACCTACTAAACCATCATGAACCAAGACTATTTATGTTTCTATATACCAAGGTACACAATGCGCTATGAAATATTAATGTCTCATTGCGCTGGTGTCCCGTGCAGGCGGATTATTTAGAGCCGGCCTCCCATCGGCATATGCTAATAAATAGACAATGCCGGCATGTCTGTAGCAGCCCCCTTCAATGTGCTCAGCGAATTAAAAATTGATATTGCTTGTGGGTCCTCACATAAAGATGCACATATACAACGCCTTTATAGCTGTATTTCCTGAGTACCCACAAACCACTTGGGAATGGAGTGACTGGCTTGAGCCAAAGCACAAGAGAAGGACGGCAAATGCTCTTATTTGGGAAATGAATGGCAAAAGACAGCTTGGATGAGGTTTACTGATTATCGTGGTACTGCATAACAACCTGCCACATACAGCTTGCATGTTGTTTACAAATATACCTTTTTTTTTTCAACCAGGTAAAATCAGCATGGTGACAAATACAGTCCCTGAAGCGTTTTCCAGAAAATTGGGAGGTGATTTTACACAGGTTCCCTTACCCAATAGCTGAAAAGGGTGTAAGTAACATAAAGACTTTTTCTGAATCAATAAATGACCTTATTGAAGGTCCACGCAGCAACTGACAGTTCGCCACAAAGTACCCAAGATGGTTGATACATTTTATTTGCAAACGTTTCTGCACCATAACTGCACCAAGTTACAGTAACGTGATTGGGGGTGTACAGAAATTGTCGAACAGCGCTTCGTGGCGTTTAAAAAAAAAAAAAAAAAAAAGGCCAATAAGTAAGCTCAACGAATGCAGCATATAGTTTTGACACAACTACAAAAGTGGGGCATAGTCTACAGTACAAATAGCATTATTGAAGCTATTAAAATAGCTAGTCGTTCATATGGTCTAACAGATAACAAGTGAATGAATAAATATTGTAAATATCGACCTGACATTTTAGCAACGCCTTGAGTCCGCCTCGTATTAAGCAGTCAAGTCTGCCACCGTGTGGTGGAAAGTTGTCATTGCTTCAAACGACAGCTTGCGCTGTGTCAAGGTTGAGGATGAAGAGCGGTGTCAAAAGTCGTTCTCATTGCGTGACATAACCTCAAAGGGTCGTTTATGATTGTGAAAATAACAAATACATCATCACTTCATCGTATTATTACGTACAAGCAATCTCCCCGACATTTCTATGCGATGTGTTTTTTTTAATGCATTTGAAATTAAGAGTTTCCATGGGAAATCGTGACAACAACAAAAAGAAATACCTTTGTTCATTTGGCGAAGAAAAATAATGCTTTGTAATATTTGGAAGAGGTAAAGGTGAAAAGATTTTCTGACAAAATGAAAGAGCAAATCCAGTTAGCATGAAAAATGACATACGGACACACTTGATTTGCTTTAGTTTGCCAGAGAAAATGATGTGGCGGTCTGGCTCTGGCCTTAAGTTTGACACATCGTTTAAAAAGAAAGCTTGTTTACATCGATGCTCCAACAGAATAACGTCAAAAAATATATATAGGGAAGACAAGTAAGTTTCAATCTGACCAAAGCAGATAGAGCATCACCACAACTACAATACAACTTCACAATTCTGTTCCATTTTCCCAAAACCGAAATAGATGTGAGGACTGTCATAAAACAAGTGCAATGCACTCTCTTTATGTTGTTGGTAGACTTTTCACATTTATTGTCAGCTTTTCTCAAAATAAATGAAGTGCGGAGTCTCTCCATTGACACAGAGTTTATAATGATACTACAGTAGTTGTTAATGATACCGTGAAACATTTGATACATCGCGTTATTCAACAATATTTTTTCGTTGTGAACAACAAATGCAAAGTTATGCCCCTTACTTTAATATATAGTTTGTATAGTTTGAGCAGATAAGGGCACTTACTGGTCATTATTTATTCTCGTTACTGTTATGTGTTACTATTATGGTTCTGGAGTCTCAAAACCAAGCACTGCAATCTTTGTCATTCAACAAAATGTGAAAATAAAAATTCAAAAAAGACCCGTATACTTCGGTACCGCCACTGTCTAAACATTCTAGAGTCATCATGATGAGAAACCGAACCGGTTCTGCTCATAATATTTCACCACCGTGAGTACCAGTAAAAACCATTCAAATCTTGCCACTTTGCTCTCTACAGCTCATCTTTGTGTTTGATCAGATGTCCGTTGAATATGATATAAATGTCAAATTCGTCACTGAATATGCCGTTCTCACGTTCTCCTTTATACAGTCTGACCCAGACCTGATCACCTCTCTCAAGTTCCAACATCAGACTTTGGCTTTGCATGATGGAGCGATCACTGGGTTGCGTGTAGAGGACCACAACCTCCTTCTCGTTGTGCATCACGTGAAGGTAAGTCTCCTTTCGATTCCACGTGTGCACATTCAGACTGAAGTAGTAAATCCCCGGCACATAGCAGTAAAACTTACCCGAAAACATGTTGAAGTGCCCGTAAAGATTTACGATCTCGGTGTCAAATGTCAGTGTCTGGTAATAGTCGTTAGAGTGCAGACCCTTCTTGCGGCCCACTGAAAAAGCGGCAAAGTAGCTCTTGCAGGGCTCCCCCGGAATCCCCATGCTACCTTTGCTTCCTTTTATCCCAGTAGAACCCGGTGGGCCCGTCTGACCTGTTCTGCCGGGTTTACCGTAAGCCCCCCTTCCGCCAACCTCACCTTTCTCACCTGTAGGAAGGATAAGAAGCAAAGTGTGTGGAGCAATTTCTTTTGTATTTTTAATGTGGTACTCGATTCGCGTCTGCTTACGATTCACATTCGGACAAACTCGGGGAATGGATATCAACCCTGAATCAAGTCAAAGGGGTAATTATAGGAAATGATAGCCCGGTAAAAATTGTCAAATGGATCGTGTTGACATGCAGATATACAGTATGTATGAGCACAGTCGATAACGGCAGTTAAAATTAGTTTGTGGTTTTACCTTTCAATATGGTCATGTTAATCTGAGGCGCAATCTGGTACTGAGGGTATTGCTGGCTGGCAGACTCTCGTGGGTCACAGCAACGGCGACACTCTCTGCCCCTTCATGTGCACAATGAACAATTAAACGAGTTAAGACGTATCGCAATTGTCTTCAAATGACCAAAAAAATAAAAAGAGTACTTTTATCATTCCAAAGGTGTCGGCACAAAATCAAACTTTTTTTTTTCACGAAAGGAAAAATCTATTTCATAACCATCTAACGTTGAGTTTACAGTTCACAGTTCAGTGTCACAATAGAACAGTGTTGCTGACTATTATCGCACGCCAAATACCCCTGATTGAAATCGATTCTTTTTCCTGGAACGAGTGTGGGAGAAACAAAAACAGACAAAAGGCAATTTAGTCAGTTCATCTTTCGATGCTCACTGAACTGAGTTCTTGTCATGCCAGTGACGTGCACTGACGTTCATAACTGGTGAGGCACTACTCCTCTGGAGTCTGATATAAAAATGCCACCCCACAAAAGAATATTAGCACATCTTTCAACTTTGACGTTCATTGAAATATATGTTTTTAAAAAATTAAAAGGTTCAAAATTGAATGAATGAATATTTGCTTTCACAGCTTATCATTGTTTCAATAAATTCCACACTGTTCAAAAATGGGATAGCAATAAAAAACCAAAAATATTTACGATAAGGTCGAGTATGTTGTCGTCGTCGTTGTTGTTGCAGATCAGAGCCCGGTTCAAGATGGCGGTTAAGGTTACATTCAGACAGCAGGTAAATACGACGACCCAAATCGGTTTGGACGAGGTGTGCACCTGGCATCACGATGGTAGTCCTGCTCCGTGTGGTCCCTTCTGATCTTTGGATCTTCCACCCCATGTTCAGTTGGCCGGTAGGTAAGGATTGGACAATGCCAGAAGAGCATGAACATCCAAACGATGGAAAGTGCCATCTGCAATATAGAAGGAAATCAAGAAAGTCAATCATGTTTTTGGAGTGTTTAGAAGCAGCGGTTACCAACTTTTTGGAAGCTGAGAGCCAACTTCTTCGAAAGTGATTCATGCCAAAGGCTGCCAATATTGATACACAACTTCTGAAATGTTCAAATTACTTTTCAAAATGGTATTATTAAGGCCTTGGTCTATTTAATAAGCCACTATTAAGTCTTTTTAAATAAAGCAGACACTTATTTTTATGATTAGTTGTACACATGAACACATTACAACAGTCAGACAAAGAAAAATAACAAGATCGTCGTAGCTAAAATGCCATCCTCATGGTCATGGTGGTGCATATTCGATGTTGGAGGAATAATATGCCTGGTGCCTGCGACATGCTGAGACAAGTTATTCCTTTGGTATGGCATCAACCTGAAAGCTGGGAAAACAAATTCTTATAAATTAATGGAGCATTCAAAGTCATTCAAAGACGTCTCGGTAAACTGGTGCGGATGTTTTATATTTGGGGCTATGTCAGACTTCAGAACATAAGCACAATAGTGTTGACTTCTGTTCCCTCACTCCACAAACACCAATCAGTACATTGTTTATTGCAGGATCAAAGTTATTGACAAGAGGCAAAATCTTACTTTGGATGCCATGGCACGTTATTCTCCTCTCAGAAAGAAAAACAGAAGAATTTATTTTCCTTCAGTTCCTGTCTCACTCTTGTACAAGCAAGGTTCTTTTCTTGTTTGGGTTTTTTTTTTTTTTTTTGCGTATCTTTCTCCTTAGATCACACTTGACTCCTCAAACACAGAGCACAGACAGTGGCTTCCAGAAAGTCCTGCCCCGAAAAACAAGTGGAGGAGATTCAAAGGGGAGGAGGAGCAGTGCTTTGACAGAAGGCTGCATTGGAGGAGGAGCTTTGAGAAGCTGAAATCCAAAGGTGAAAATGACAAACGCAGGGAAGAAAGTAGAAGACGTGCATAATGTAACAAAACAAAGTGTTGTGGTCAACTAAAGGACCGTGTCCATATGCTCCTCTTTTCCAGGTTCATGTTTTGAAAACAAAGGTATTTTCTTTCAATCACACAACTATATACAGTACATGTATACTGTATATAATAAATATGAGACATATCCATTTTGGCATTGTGGATTTACCGTTTGGAAACTGCAGCTGTTTTTTTTAATGGAGATAAGCTCCAATTTCAGAGGCTCAAAAGCATTTAGTGAAAGTGGCATAAGTGTCAATGAATTATGTTATGGAGTCTGATTTTCGGGCTGATTAAACCA
Organism: Hippocampus kuda; assembly: GCA_901007745.1. Lineage (NCBI taxonomy): Eukaryota > Metazoa > Chordata > Actinopteri > Syngnathiformes > Syngnathidae > Hippocampus > Hippocampus kuda. The sequence continues at coordinate 7,860 of CAAKHF010017081.1, forward strand.
CTAACAACTTGTGTCGGAAATAAGGAAAGAAAGAAAATATGAAGGAAGAAAGGATCAGCTCCTGAGCCAATTACACATGCCACAAACATGGTGGCTACTAAGCTCAGGTTTGTTTTTCACAAAAGGAACAAGATTAATTCTGAGGCGTGCACGGCTGTTCCGTACGCTCACATTCAGATAAATACAAGAAACATATCATGAGTCATGAACATTACTGCGTCACCAAAATGTTTGCAGGATTCCAGTCCAATATACTGTATGTTAATGCTCAAATCAGTCGTCTAACTTCAGTCCAACACAGCATGCTTTTCAGGCACTGATGACATCTCCATCACTTCGGAAATGCAGTTTCAAACACATGTGAACATGTGAAATGGTTCGGATACTAATGGTAACTTTGTCAAAAGTACCTTTGCTCTCAGCAAGCAACAAATACTGGTTCACTGAAAATACTGTAATAAGCTGTAGTACGCCAGGCCACCAGTAGGTGGCATTAGAACGTTGTACAAAAAATATGCTCAAAGGGGGAATTTTATACACACACACACTCACACACACACACTCTCTCTCTCTAACTTTTTGACTTTGAATGAAATGCAATTATAATGGGTAAAAAGCAAAGGCACTGTATATTTAACAACCGAGAGTCAAAACTATGACACCAACTCGACTTGGATGGGAGGACTTTCTTCTGGTATCAAACAATTACCTTGAATAAACAGATACTAGCAGTAGGCACAGGCCGGCTATGCAAGATTGGCTAGGTTACATAACTGCGTCACACAAATACACAACACAGTACATTTTACAAGTGTGGTGGATATATTTCACTGTTTCGGTGTTGGAGAAACTCACAACCTGGAGGTGAGGGCATCAGGCGTCCTCCCTGGGCCTCATTGCATTGCTACGTGACAGAGCCCTACATCATATATGATGCACATATACATCATATATGCAAAAAGCATGGTACATGCAATAAGTATCTGATACACTTATTGCATACAAAAAACATACAACATACAAAAAAAACATTTGGTTTGTGAGATGTAAATATTCAATTGTAATGGTTGATTTGCGTAGCTGTAAAGTGTCTGATTTGTCTGATTTGTTGGTTTGCAACAAAGATGTACTGTGAACGGCCCTTTTCACGAATATCTTTCCTTCCTGTGTTTGAATTATTTCTTGATTAGCTATCAAATAGTGTTAAACCTTTAATCCTACGGGATTTGAACGCAGCATGTGCACGACATGCAGAACGTTGGAGTACACGTGCCAGTTAGTTATCCAATCTGTGGAACAACAACTTGGCCATGTGAGCGGCCTAGATCATTTTTCTGATTGGCCCCCTCTGCAACCAATGAGAAAAATCTACAGCAGCTGACGCACGGTCAGCCAATCAGAAAATATACAACTGAAGGCTGTGGCTCAAGATTTGGGCAGGATCAACATGGGCGTATGTCCTCGCCGATCTTATGTCCATGCAAGGCAGGACGTTTCCTAAGAAAATGAATTCGTCTTTAATCACCATGTTCTTAAAGAATGAGTAAGTCTTGCAGTCTTGCTTTTTATTCGAATTAAAATGCCCCATGTCCAACATCTGCAGTCTCTTATTGTATTTAAAGCAACAAGCAACTTAAGTACAGATTGCAAAGCCACCTATAAGTGATTGTTCTTTTTATGTTATCGATTAAATAGAGCGACATAATTGGTAAATAATGAATATAATGATCCGGTAAAAGATTTGGGTAATTTCCATATCTGCCACCGGTTGCTAGGGGAAGTGACGTCACTATCCAACCCGCTTTCACGACGAAGAAAAAAAAACTTGCCTAACGATTAGAGGTGAGCTAGACAGTACTGCTAAACGATTAAATCCATCTCAATCCTCTTGTTTTTTACTTTAAAATGACTTTTCAAAAGTAGAGAACACTAACTACGTGTTTTACGCTGTCGATTGATACCAAAATTATTGGTCTTCCTCTCTCAGTCAAGGAGAAAAGGGATGGTGAATTTTGGATTGTACAGAAGGAACCGATTCCGGGGAGAGAAGCATTGAGAATTGGTGGCTTGTCAACCACTTAAGGCAGGTAGTCAGATAAACATAAAGTGGAAGGTTTAGTAGATTTAAGGCAAGGGAACGCTTAATTTAGTCAGCGACAAGATGGAACTTCGAGTGGGGAACCGATACAGACTAGGAAGAAAAATCGGAAGTGGATCGTTCGGTGATATCTATTTGGGTAAGTAACATATACACAATTGTTTTGTGTTTTCATCTTGTTTTTTCGTGTTGAATGTATTTGTTGTGTCCCCCGCATCGACGTGACACGAGCAGTCGTTTCAAGAGCTATCGTCACTGTTGCTGATCTTAACCTTTGTGTTGAGATCAGCCACCGTTTTAGCTAACAGTTCTAGTTCAGATCTAGTTTTCATCTCTTTGACTCATAGCCATCACCTGAAAATGTGGTGTTGAAAAACACAATTGGAGTTAAATTAATCGAGTTACTGTTCATTTTTGGCAATGCTATCTAGACAGTTGGGGGGGGGGGGTTCAGTGGAATATGTTACGTCAAATGAATTGGACAATCAAGCTGACTTCTGGGTTGTGCTTGAGAAGACCCACCCAGAAGTTCCTGTTGTTTATCCGTTGCTACACGCTTCTCGTTTTCAGTCGAGTCGGTCGACAAACAGTTGGTCGTAGTTACACAATACAACAACCCCCATAACCCGTCAGCACGGCGAAGGCCACGGTCTCATCTTTCTCGCTGTGATACCTCTGCAAATGAAAGCAGTTCAGTTCGTTGCTCTCGAATTTCTCAGGACCCGTATCCACATTTTATAATTGAATGATTTAAGGTCATTTGCTAGGAACACAATCGTTGCTTGTGGTGGCTTCAATCTTGTTCTACACTAAATTTCAGTGAGCGGTAACATTAGCATTTCATCTTTCATTGGACTCAAGAGGTCTTTGTCCAAATGCATGCATGTCACTGATTTGTCTCATTCAAGTACATCTGATAATTCCTTATACCTCGATGATGAGCATATGTAAAAAGCACCTGTGTGTTCGTCAGAATTGATTAATCCTTCATTTTGAGCCTTTGGCTCGGCTGGAAATGACATGGCAGCGCAACAGGAGCTCAACATGCATGACAATAAAAGATTGCAGACTTTAGCATCGATTACTCATGCAAGCCTCACAATGGCTGCACTGCCTTTGCTCATGGGTTGAGCATTGACCGCTGGAGGTTTAAATACTATCCAAAGAAAAGGGCCGCATGACATGTATTGTAATTTGGCATTTGAATTGTTAGAACACATTTGATGCACAGATTTCTGATACCCTTATGTGGTCTCATCACCAAAAAAAAATCCAACATCTGTTCCCACACATTGATTATGCTTTGGCCAGCTGACTGTGAGTAGAAAATCTTTTGAACAGACGTGTGAGAGGTCAGTAATAACATCACTGCAGTTGTCCTTTTCCCATGGTTGTTTGGTTTTGTTTTTGAGGTCATTGTACAAATTATTTATTTTGAAACTTTCATGTGGATGAAAAAAAAATGCTTCAGGTTCACAATGTGTGTCTATATGCGTTTACAATTTTAGGCACAGATATTTCTGTGGGCGAAGAGGTTGCCATTAAGTTGGAATGTGTGAAGACCAAGCATCCCCAACTCCACATCGAAAGCAAGATCTACAAAATGATGCAAGGAGGAGGTAAAGTCATGGAACCTTGTCTCCTGTCTCAACAATAAACCCCCGCTTATTTGTGATTCGCTGTTCACAAAATCGTAAATTCTAGCGTTTGGTGATTTTACAGTTCAAACTATCGAGAGACTCGATTGTCAACATTTTTGGGGCGAAATAAAGCAACTATGGAATGTAGGGTGGTAAAATGGTGTAATAATCCAAAAGTATGAATTTCAGACTTTGCCATCTAATGTCCAAGCCACACAATGAACACATATTGACCTTCCAGTACGTTCCGATTCTCATATTTTCAGTTTTGTTCTCTGTTTTAGACCACTGTCTCCTTTTGTTGTGCTTGTAGTGGGTATTCCGACCATAAAATGGTGTGGGGCAGAAGGTGACTACAACGTAATGGTGATGGAGCTGCTGGGGCCCAGCCTGGAGGATCTCTTCAACTTTTGCTCCCGCAAGTTTAGCCTCAAGACGGTCCTCCTCCTTGCTGATCAGATGGTGAGATGACTGACACGCCTTCGCCTGGACTAATTTCCGAACACGCATATCATGCATAGTTCATTCCAACTCCCAATTGCTTGATGCAGTTGCTCGCGGATCCTATCGCCCACTTCTTGCTTGACTTTTTTTCTGTTTTTCTTGCTGCGCTCATGCTGCTTTTCCTCGTTATGTTGAAACGATTATTGACACCATTGCACCCGAAATAAGCTCGGGTAAACGTCTTCACCCATGCTGTGACCAAAGAATTAGTAGAAGACAAGACTGTAATGACAGACTGCACACGCATTCTTTCCATGACAGGCATGGTTTGTGCCCTGACTTTAATGTAGGTGCGCCTCCCAAATTCAATGCATTCTTTTTCGGATCATGCTCAAACAAGTTTTGGGGAGATTATCTTGACAGTTATTGCATAATCAATCCCACTTGGTGACTAGGTTGTTGTTTTTAGCTTTTTATTGCAATTTGTTGGTTGCCTCGCTCATTCCCCCAAAACATGACTTAAGAAATATCTGCTGCCCATGGATTGTTGGATTCTATGTGACAATCCAATCTGCCACCATCATTTGCTGAGTCTTCGAACATTTTGGGAGCGAGTCATGGACTACAGCTTGCCTATATTAATTTTTTACCCCACCCCCCACAAAATATTAATATTATGTCATCCTTTCTCCACGACAGATCAGTCGCATCGAGTACATTCACTCCAAGAACTTCATCCACCGAGATGTGAAGCCTGACAACTTTCTGATGGGGCTCGGCAAAAAAGGCAACCTGGTCTACATCATCGACTTTGGCCTGGCCAAAAAATACCGCGACGCCCGCACTCACCAGCACATCCCGTACCGCGAGAACAAGAACTTGACTGGAACTGCAAGATACGCCTCCATCAACACTCATCTGGGGATTGGTACATACTCGCGCAAATGGAACATGCTCCTTTTTGAAGTGAACATGTTTGGACTTGCCTAAAACGTAATTGGAAGTTGAATACTTTTTATTTTTTCTGCCATCCTCTACAGAGCAGTCAAGGCGTGACGATCTGGAGTCCTTGGGCTACGTTCTTATGTATTTTAATTTGGGCTCCCTGCCTTGGCAAGGCCTCAAGGCCGCCACCAAGAGACAAAAGTACGAACGCATCAGTGAAAAGAAAATGTCCACCCCAATCGAGATTCTATGCAAGGGATACCCATGTGAGTCAACTTCTTGGATCATTTGCAATAGTTTGGATGTTTTTTTGTTTTTTTAATTATTATGATGGTGATTTTTTTTTTTTCAGTTAGTGAATTATTAGGTCTCGGCTAATAGTAGTTGTTGTCTCTGCCGCAGCTGAATTTGCAACCTACCTGAATTTTTGCCGTTCCCTCCGCTTTGACGACAAGCCAGACTACTCGTACCTGCGACAGCTTTTCCGGAACCTTTTTCACAGACAGGGATTCTCTTATGACTATGTGTTTGACTGGAATATGCTCAAGTTTGTGAGTATTACTTGACCAACTTTATTGCATGAATACGTTTTGGATGCAAAAGGTGCTTTGCTTCCTTTGGCGTGTGTGGCAGACATGCCAGTGCAATTTTTTATTTCTGCCTACGGTAGAGCAAATGGAGCCGAGATAATAATGCACAAATTTTGTTTTTATTTGAATTTTGCTAGCCGCTTTTTTATATTAACTCATTCACTCCGAAAGACGTTTTTAAACGTCTTTTCAGACTTGGTTCAGAATTGGCTGGTACTGAATGAGTTAATAGCCAGATGCTACTGCTTTGTTAAATAACATCCAACAATATTATTAT
>CAAKHF010017081.1:13873-32431 GCA_901007745.1 Hippocampus kuda
ACATCCAACAATATTATTATTCCAACTTGTGTTCAGGTCTTAGCCCGGATTTGTTGGTGTGATTTTTCTGACGAACGCTGTTTTGAACAGGGAGCCAACCGAGCGGCAGAAGAGGCGGAGAGAGAGCGCCGCGACCGAGAGGACAGGCTGAGACATGGCAGGAACCCGGCGACCAGAGGGGTACCCGCCGCATCGGGACGACCTCGCGGGGGCCAAGACGGAGCCCCGCCGCTGACACCCACTTCACATACAGGTTTGCAAATGGTCACTCGGTAACTAATGCGTTGTTCACACCGGCTAGCAAAGTCATTTTAATGGTACTGATGGGAATTGCGCTGGTTGAAGTTGACCCCAGAATTTACAAGCTTCAAAAGTAGCATCAGATGTCGGCCAACTGCAATGTGGGAGTTCCAGATGTCAACACTTCTTGTTTACTGGTACTTGGAAGTTGTTGACGTTCCCCCTCTAATCTCCAGCGTCCCCACGTCAAGCATCCGGCATGGAGCGTGAGCGAAAAGTCAGCATGCGACTGCACCGCGGCGCCCCCGTCAACGTCTCCTCCTCGGATCTTACTGGACGGCAAGACAACTCGCGCATGTCCACCTCACAGGTACAAGAACTTTATTCCTGGTCATTGAGATTTTTCAAGCGCATATTGCAGGAGTCCCCGTTTTGATGCCGACCCTCCTCAGACATGGGAAGAGCGTTATTTTCATCTTTTGTTGAAGAACTAACCATCAAGCAGACATGGTTGCCCTGCTCGCTGTGAATCGTGGCACGGCGTCGCCGCTGTGTGTGCTGCTGATCGCCATGAATCACCAAAAAAAAAAAAAAAAGAACTGCATGTCATGCAAGTGAATTAATTACACGTCTCTAAATTCTGTCTGCTGCTGTAATGGAGTTGAGATCATTGTTACCGAACAACTAATCAACTGCTATGTTAGAAAACAGGGTGGAAAAGCTTTAAAAAAGCCCATCAATCGAGTTCCCTCCCCTTTTCTTGTGCAGCAACTCGGACCTTGTGTGTGAGGTGCTGCTCTTTTCGTCTGTTTAACCCGTAGTGCAGTCGCTCCATGACAAGGTGTCTGACTTGACGTATTGGGCCTTGTCTCTCCCTTCCCCCAACCTCAGAATAGCATTCCCTACGAACATCACGCCAAGTAGACGCTCGCCACATACTTGTGTGACCGTGGCAACACTGGGTGAGTTCCACAGCCCCTGTAAGCACCAGGAATGCATTTATCCATCTTCCAGTTCGACACTGTACTGCCTTAAAATGATGCTCCTCATTCAAGCATGGTTTTTTTTTCCCCGCACGTTTACACAAATCTCTGCTATTCATTCTGAATAGTGGAAGATATGTAACTAATACCAAGCAAATTTTCTTTTGTCAAACCTCGCCTCAAGTGTGAACGAGGCAGCCAGTAAATGCGTGGAGAATAGACTTGATGCATCTGAGGTCAAAGGTTGCAGTCATGAGAGCTGGTCTGGATAATGCATCACAGTGTGCACCATAGTCCAAGAATGTAACACCCCCCTCTCCCCCTCTGCCCCCTCAATTGCCTACTCGGTTCCGAAAAGAATATCCTTTTGAAAAGCTTTGTCTTTCTGGCTTGTTGCTTGCACCGTTGGTTTGATGCCACATACAGCAATATATTCACTGGCCCAAAATGGACTCCTTCCATCTTTATCCACCCCCCGCCCCCAGTATGGCTTGGTGCAGTTGTGGGTTTCTGATGTTGTTTTTACCTGCCAAAACCTGCGTCCCTGCATCCCCTCTGTGATTTTTTTTTTTTTTTTTGACCCCGTAACACTTGCACGAGATTAAGCTACTTGTTTTTGCATCTCAGCTTAAAGCTTCCTCACGGCTCTGGCTGAAGGCACGCCATCCAGTTGTTCCGACACCTAGTGCGCTGTGTTTTGCAAAGGAAAAGGGGTTTAGGATGTTTCGGTGCGTAAGCTGCACCTTCGCTAAAGTGTCAACCCAAGTGACACACACGCGCGCACACACACACACACACACTGTGTGTTGAGTAATGACTGGATGGCTGCAAACTTTTTCTGCTGGCTGTGAACTAATTTTCCAGGATGACAACCTTTTACTTGTATTATGTGGATTTTTTTTTTTTAATCTTCAACTGCACAACAGATTGGTGTTGTTTTGTTTGTTAAATTATTGATGCACTGCTGTGCAAAACATTGACAGATAACCATTACACTACGTCCTCGGTTGAAGATAAAATTGCATTCTTATGACGCTAGTGTAACCACAAAGTCACAACACAGGGTAGTCTCAACCCTGTAACCTTTACAAAGTAATGATATTACTTTTTTAAGTCGATTAGGAGTTTAAAAAAAAAACATAAGTGCCAAAGGTCGAATTCTGTCTTTGGATATGATCTGCAGCTGATGCGCTAGCTTTTTGAATTGCAAACGCTTTGAGGAGTGGTAATGAGCCAAACTGCCAACAGAGGGCAGCAGTTCGCCATTTTAGAAGTGAGATGAGTAGAACGAGACTGTCTTGGTTCCTTCGGTGACTAACACCAGACAAAGATCAGCTGATAACCGATGTTGTGGGAATAGAGATCACTAAAACAGGCTGGATAGGAGCTCCCGAGGACCAGACTCGGTGTTTGTCCAAGAAGCACCTGCTCGAAGCCATTTGATTCCGGCGACGCTGTACAGATTTGGCCCCTTCTACGCTGACTCAGTTGACTTTGGCATCACGAGATTAGCCCGACTCACATTCCGCTTGACCACAGTATTGTCTCATATCCTCGTTTAGCAAATGTTCGAAAGTGTCTTGTCAACAACGCGGCTACTGTATTTCCGTGTTTGTTCAAATGAGTCCGCTTTGCCTGCTGGTTGCATCTGTGATTGGCTGAATGTGCTTGGTCAAAGGTGACGTAAGCAATTATTGAGCCTGATTTTTCACTTCCGACCAAAGCGGTCAAAGGCCAGATTATCAAGTGGCTCTAAATAGGATCCACGTCCATTCTTTCAGGGGTGTCTTCAGACCCCACACCCCAATCTGCGCCAAATTGGATCACGCCTCGCCTGACACTCCTTTTTCCCTTTCTCTTTTTTCCTCCAGATGGTGTCAAGCGCACTGCCTGCTATCCTCCATCCTCTCGCTCCTCGATGAGCCAGTATCACGCAGCCACGCAGTCTAGTCTGCGCCCACTGAGACACGAGACAGACTCAAAAGTACTATTGCCACTCTGAATTACTACTGCATCAGCTACCACGGGAAGCCACTTCACTTCGACCGGCTAATTGGAAGTGCTTTCTTACTGACTGCTCTCAGTACTCTCACCTTGTTGACTTTTGTCCCCTTCGACCACCCCCAAACCGCGTCCCTTTTTGGTTTTTGTGTCTCGGTCTAAGTGTTGGACTTTAGGACTGTTTTCTGTCCACTTTTGCGGAAGATATCTGGACAAGCTGCACTGCCCTTCCCCAAGCCGGTCACACGTTTTTGTTTTTTTCGAAGCATGTCTAAAGACAACGATTGTGTCCAGGGCCAACTTGGCAACTTCTTTGTTTTTTTTTCAAGTGTAATCGACAAATTCTCTCTGAATCCCACTACATACTCAGTTTATGGCCCAATGTCTTTACCGTCTTGTCACACTCATCAATGAAATGACTTTTTTTTTTTTTTTTTGAGTATCTAGTTAAAGGGTGTGTATGATTACACACACACATCCAGTGAATGTACCAAACACGTTTTGGTATTTCAGACGCAGGAGGCTTATGTATTCTCCCTTCAGTTTCAATACATAGTTTTTGTCAACAGTGCAGTGTGCAGTGGGCCCTGTTCCCTTTCTTAGTGTCGGCCAAAACAACTGCACTTTATGAAAGGTGGCGAGCGCTTCATTTGACACTGTTGATCAGATTTCTCTTCACTGTGTCCAGATAAAACCTTTTTGCGTCGTCTCCTTTGTATTGTTTTTGAAGCTGTGAAATACTTGCAATGTAGATGTGTAAATATATCTTTTTGTCTTTTGATTTCCTTCCTTTTTAGTTGGGGATCCGAGCATTATTTTGAAAGCTTTGCTTTAGGAGGCCTGCTCTGCGGCAAGGTTAGGCAGCCGTAATTATGTGTAGCATCTGCTTGTCGGTGTGCGTCCTGTCACCCCACCCCCGCACCCGTCCGCCCCTTTTTGTCACAGAGCAGTGCTGGTCGCGGGCACTGTACTGAATGTGGCCAACTTTTTTTTTTTTGTTTGTTTCTTCATACACTTGGCTGTCAGGGGTACTGACTGAGTTTTTTTGTGTGTGGGTGTGTGTGTTTGTGTGGGTATGTTTGTTTGCTTTTTCCTCTATCCCAGCCCCCCAATTCGAATTTAATTGTGTCTTGGACGTCTGGCTGCGAGTAGCCATGTCTGTTGAAATAATGCCCAGTAGTTTTTGATTTTGAAACTTCTTTAGTCAACGAGTTGAAGAAAAATTAGTCACTGGGCCAGCAACTTTTGTTCTCACATTTATATTTGCCACTGTATTTGTGTACCTAAATTGTAAATAAATTACCTCCTTGTATTTTTTTTTTTTTTTTTTCGTGCCATGGCTGTCCGCGGCGGTCTACCTGAACCAACGTTGGGGTACTGTTCAAGCTTCAAAAACTGTATGAGCTTATCCAAGTACGATAGTTGAAACAAGACAGCTCAAAATAGAAGCAAAGATAGAAATGTCTCTTTCCATGTGGAACGCACTCAAAAAAAAAAACTATGCAGAAAAGATACACACATAGATAATTTATTTTTCAGAGTACAGTACAACAAACATGTATTGTCACGGTGCTTCAGCCAAAATAATTTCACTGCATGTTTGTTGGATTCACAAATCATTTTTAGAGGAAGCAGACATCACAACATTTATTGAACCTGACACGCCACGTCACTCCAGTTGTGCAACATCATAAAGAACAAATGAAATGGACATAAATCACTGCTGAAATGATAACGGCAAAATCATCAAGCAGCATCGAGTCTCAAAAAAATGAACGTAAGGTCTAAATATTACATTTTGCAGCATGTGCGGTGTTAGAGCTTTGCTTGGGGAATGTTATTGAGTTCGGTGTGTCCCATTAATAGTGTTAAACAAAAATGAAATGTGGTTTAAAAGAAAAAATGGACATCAAAGTGTATATTGGGACTTTCCCAATACATGAAAATCATCATGGTCCATGTATTTGAAGAGCACGAGTGGTCTATTTTTTGGGGGGGAGGACTCTTTTAAGGAAAATGCAATATTTACTCCCCCCCCACATCTTACCTATTTGGTTTGTTAAGCTTAGCGCTTAGTGTTCGGCTTAGTGCTTTTTTTTGTGAGCCCCAACTTAGCTCAACAAGATGAGCAAATTATTCAAGTGTGAGGCAGTGCAGTCGTACAAAACTGCAAACTATTCATAAAATGCCCTTGGTGTACAGCTCATGAGGTGGCGGGAGCGGAGTAAAAGCAAAACGTTTTCAGAGAAATTCTTGTTTAAAATTGGCAACCCTACGACGGTATTGAGGTTAAACGCCAATTTACTGCCCAACTTCCTTCCTTTTACTCAATACTTTGATCGCATTTGACATTTTGGTGTTTCTCCGCTTAACTCATTCACTCCCAAAGACTGTTTTAAACGTCTTTTCAGACTAGGTCCAGAATTGGCTGGTACTGAATGAGTTAATACTGATACAGTCTCTTTCATGACATTTTTATAATGACGATTCCTCTCCACCGCCCGTCTGCTCATTGTCCCCAGCTGCATTCAAATTGTCAGCTTTCCCGTTGTGTTTCCCGCTTTCTTCCGCGTCTAGCGTCTCCTGCGGGCCGTCTCTCTCATCGCGAAGGCTCCCCTTCTCCGCAGCCGTCGCGGCCATTTCGAGCTTTGCCTCTGGCTCTTCCTGTTTCCTTGTGATGCACAGGAAGTTCCCCAGGGCGATCACAATGGCTGACAACGTGACCTCGCAGCCCGCCAACAAGAAGACGTACATGTACTTATGGGTGGCATCCAAGAGGCGACCTGGAGGAGAGGACGTCAGCCTACGTCACTTAAGGTACTTTCCCGGCACCATATCGACGCCATATTGTTCCAATGCTTTTTCATCAAATCTAAAATATTTTTATCCTTTGACATAAATCAACGTTCATGGCAGGACGGTCACTATCACTCATTTTTATTTTTTTAGTATGTTAACTCATTCACTCCCAAAGACGTTTTTAAACGTCTTTTCAGACTTGGCTGGTACTGAATGAGTTAATCAAGCATATCCTTCACTACATGGTGTCAAAAAAATCTTAAATGCTGTGAAAACTGGACCCTTGTGTATTTTATGTCGTCCTGTGCAGGCACGTGCACAGATAGACCCCAAGTGGTGCCCATGAGGAAAGTGCTCTTGACCTTGAGCCCCTTTTTCTTTATTTATCACTCAAAAAAAAAAGCCCTTCTCTGTCATCAACCGCCCCCCTCAAAAAAAAAGGATTTTGACATCAGATGATGGGTATTTATTTGAGTTAACCCCCCCTCTATTTGAAGAGGGGCTTGTTGACTTTTGACATTGTGTTTGGCTTCCCGTCACCTCCTTAGTCCATCGACTTATTTACTCTGTTGATTGTGTTTCCGGAAATCAATACCGAAGTTAAATAAGTATTCTGCCCCCGTAAATATCTGCGCACGAGACTTAGTATGAGGAGCTCAACTCAAGTATTCCAAAACATAGTTAAGAGAGAATTCGCTTACCTGCTCCAGGAGGTCCCACCAATACAGCTATTGCTTCCATCAGAAGCACAAGGCCGATGGCACTGGAAAACTTGTCCGTCCCCACAATAGCCATCAGGACCTCAAATTGTAGAGCTCCCACCATGCCGTATGACATGCCAAAGAAGATACAGAAACCCACCAGGCCTCCATAGGTGTTTGCCTGAATTCCGAGACAAGAGGTGTTCAAAGATGCCCGGCGTCCATTCAATATCCCGATCGAAAGCCTTTCTCCTTACCTGTGATCCGATGAGATCGGTGATGCCGTTGAAGATCATTGCAAAACTGAACAGGTAGACGCACCTCGGCCGTACCCACTTCATACCTGCAACGATTCCGGAGAGAGGACGAGCAAACATATCTACGAATCCCAGAATGGTGAGCAGCAGTGCTGAAGTCGTGTCCTCGTAGCCGAGTCCTTTAGCGTAGTTGACCACAAACACGGGTGGCACAAACAAGCCCAGGACCATAATCGAGGCCGCGACGGTGTATATGACGAATCCTCTGTCCCTGAACACACTGAAGTCCAGCAGTTTTTTCTTTGGCTGGAGCTTCTTCTCCTCTGTATCAGTAAGAAGGCCATCCTCCAATTCCAGATGTTTCTTTGGTGGCAAGAGGGGCCTCATGAGGGCACCGCAGGCGCAGCAGTTGAGCAGCATCCCCCCAAGTATGAGAAAACCACCCCTCCAGCCGTACTGGTACTGCAGAATTTGTCCCAAGGGAGAGAGACAGCACAGAGCCACAGGGCTGCCTGCGGCTGCCAGGCCGTTGGCCAAAGGTCGCTTCTCACTGAAGTAGCGATTTAGCATGATTAGCGATGGCTGGAAATTCAATGCCAGGCCCAAACCTGAAATGACAAGAGGGCAGTGTTACGGACATAATTGAGAACCACGTGACTCCCAATGGGATCAACAAAAAAAAAAACAGTTACATAAGATATGAGGACTGTCTTGTGAGTGAGAATCACAATCAATGTAGGGTTTATGCCAAAGCGGCCCCTTGAAATTATCCAAATCCTTTTTATATTGTTGTAATGGTTAATAAACCTGTTCGATCGAACTTTGTAAACTTTTCACGTATTTTCACGTTGGCCAAAGATCAAAATTTCCCCTTTTATTTCCATTTTCACCAAATGGAAAGGCTTAATTTATCTGCAATTCACTATTTTCTCCACTAGGTCGCGCCACTTCACTACGACTGTACAGTATTTGAGTACTGTACGCCTTGCTTGAAAATACACGGCAATACACAGTGGGATTTAAATTAGAAGTTCTACTTTGTATCCCAAACTACTTTGAGTACTCAGTCAACTGGACAATGCAACAGTATTTCACGGAGTAATCGATGCACAACAATAAAAGTACATGAGTAAATACTTGTTTGGCAACAGTCAGCATTCGAAGCTTTTTCATTTAGCTTTTGCCTTGATTCTCATTATGTCGTGTCGTCTGCCTAATGCAGACGTTCTGCTGGAACGCTACCTGTAATGACACCGATGCAAAGGTAAATGTGCATGATGCTGGTTGCAAAGGAAGCCAAAACCATTCCCAGTGAGGCAAATAGTCCTCCGACCATCATCACCGGTCGGCAGCCGAACCTGTTCACCAATACACTGCACAGGGGACCTGGGGGTGGGGAACAAAAACAATGAGATCCCACCAGTTTCATTGCGGTACAGTAATCCCTCGTTTAGCGCGGTTAATGGGGACCAAAACCACCCTCGATAAACGAAAATCCGCGAAGTAGCGACCAATTAACATATACATGTAAAAAAAATATATATATTTTTAATCCACAAAAAGTCCGCGAGAAGATGCAAAACAACAGCGAGTCACATAGAGCAACATATACAGTACTGTACTCCATGTATATGATTTTTTTTTTTATGAACATGTTTGAAAAAATCCGCGATGCACCGAATCCGCGATAAACGAACCGCGAAATAGCGAAGGATCACTGTATTATTATATTTAAGTGCAACTCCGTGTGTCACGTGCGCCGACCTGTGCCATAGAGCATGGCAAGCAAAATGGATGATATCCAGGCGGTGTCACTGTATCCAACGTCAAACTCCCTGATTAACTCCTTGAAAAAGACGCTGACGGCCTTGGGGAAGGCGTAGGAGAATCCGGTGATGACGAAGCAGCCGACCAACACTGCCCAGCCCCAGCCTCCATCGGGTGCCTTCACCCCAGTAGGTCCATCGTCCACCACCGCACCCCCCATTTTGTTCTCGGGTTGATGTGATTGTAGTCAGAAGCTGCAAAAGAAGAAAAAAAAAAGCCCACATCATCCATTTAAACCACCGTTGTTTACAGTGGATCTATTTTAAATCGTTGTGAAAACTTGGAGGTTAGCGGCAATCAATAAATGATGCTAAGATGGGAACACGGCGTCTTCTGTGGGTCATTAACTGTTGACAGCTTGCCAAGCCTCGCGCATCCTCGTGAGCCACTTGGTTCTCCTACTGACTCTAATAGCGACTCAACATGAGTCATCGTCCTGCAGTATATGTGTTTTTATCATCTTTGCATTTTTGTTTCTCTATAGTTATTTTTGTATTATATTCATGATTATTTTCTGTACAGGGTGTCCCAAAAATCACCATACACCTTTTTTTCTGTTTAAAATTCAGATTGCATCCAAACAGACGTGCGGCCATCAGGATTTGCCATCTTCGACCAGTTCCAGTTTTTGGAAGCATATCATTCCATTGCCCGTTGTGTAAATTTGACATTGGAGCAGCTTTATACGCTTGCTGTCTCTGAAGAGTGTTTTGCGGTCCCTATAATGCATGTTAGCAGCATTTTGAGAAGCTCTATGGACATCGCACTGCTCCAACATTGAGTACAAATTATGCTATGTGTGTCCATTTTGAAATCTGTTTGAGACCCAAATTGTACAACATACAAAGATACGCAGCTACGGACTGGAACTCTTTGTTTGGTAGCCGGGTGTGTTATGAAATGTATTGGGAGCATGTGTTGACACCTGATAGGCCTATGTGGAATGTGTTTTATTGTATTCCTAGCTCCGAATAACATATGCCAAAATAAACCAGGCCAAACTCAATACATGTCTTAAACATTTTCACATTCTTAATCCAATAACGGTATAAAAAAGTGAAACGTTTATGACGATAAATGATAGCATAGTTTAGCGGTTACCCCTCACTCACTCACTTTGTAAGAACTGTCGTCACACAAATGTAAAAACAAGGCCAACACTCTTAATGTTAAACTGTCAACACAGGAATGCATTAAGTGATGATGTAACGCTGGAGGTCTTCTCACATTGTTGTGCAGAAAAGACACAAAAATCCAAAGAAACAAAAACAGAGGCATTAATACTTCAATCCTCATCTCACGGAGGTCTTGTGAGGCAGCTGCTGTGTGACGAACATTCCTTCTTCAGGTTCAGCTCGACAGTGCCCTATTCAGTCTTACTGTCAGCCTTGTGAAATGGCATATGGGATGTGTCGTCATTGTATTGAGAAATGGAGAAACGTGTTTGAGCAATTTCTTGATAGTGAGAGCGAGACCAACTCAAACTTCAAAATCCGATAGCTCGTTTGGGCGAATTCAATCCAAGAAAGACACAAGTTCTAGAGGGCCTTTAATCCAAGAGGGCCTTTGCACTAGATAGTGCTTGAGGTGTCATTAATTTCTGATGACCGCAAAATGGGACTAAAGTCAAACAAGTAAAGTTGATTACATAGGCGACCATATAATTTGTTTCTCGTCAATATGTACCTTTTATATTATTCTGTATTGTGAGACACCGGCACCCCTTTTATTTTATTTTTTGGCTCCCTTCCTATCAAAGGCACAGTGTCAGTGACCCCAGCGCAACTCCGCCATTCTGTTCAGTGCCAAAGAAATATCAACACCATTACTAATTTAAGACCCTCTGCAATACACTGGACACAGACAAACACACACAGACACATACACACACGCACACACGTGGATGGAACATTTCTCATCTCGAACAGTCAGATGAAAGGACTCCAGATACCAACAGGCTTTATGTGTGCTACAGTTACAGAGTAAAACCATTGACATGTCTGTGCATTGACGTGTCCACCTACAAACTTACCTATCAACCTATCTATTGATCTCTCTACCGTTCTGTCACAGGTGTCCGACTCAAGGTCAAGGACCATATCACATTATGTAGCTCACCAACAAATAAATCAACAAAAAATATGTTGTGTACGTAACTATTTGTATTCCACCATTTTCCATGACTTCTGATTTCAATTTCTATTTGTTTTTAACAATGATACGTTTAGGTGATTATTTCATGAAATTATCTTTTTATTGGGAATGAGCTGAGTATTTCTATACGACATCATTTCAAGTTCTCCTTGGCTCTTTCTTTCTAAGGTGACATTACTCAAACATTTGGTTTTCTCAGACAAAGCGGCCTTCTGGGAGATCCATCATCCATCCGCTCGACCATAAACCATTCATCCAACCATCTACCCATTTATCAATCTATTACAGTCATTCGCGGATTGACTAAATTTCAGAGAGTGCAAATTCGGTCTCTAGGCGACTGTCAAGAGCAACCCACGTTACGTACGCCACTGCTTCATAACTCATAAAACATGGGGACCGACGTTCTTCCATTATTTTACATTTCAAGTGCGTGTGTGTTTGTGCGTGTGTGTGTGTGTGTGTGGCGGGGGCAACGTATTTATTTTTTCGGATATATGGATATGGATTCAGGCGGTATTGACTAATTTCGAGTTGTACTGACTATTCTGGGAGACTCCAGCTGCCTCGTTGACGTGTTGGAAGAGTGTGACGTCACACGGATGCTGCCGGGACAAGCCGGCTGGCGTACGTGAGGAACGCGGCGTCTCTCTCCGCTGCATTATTTTGAAATTTGAAATGCTTGATTAACGCATACTGCGGATTGCGGTGGCATTCTTATGTTATTCGGGCCCCTTGTCAGCCTTTTAAACACGCTTAAAAAAATACGTACTGAGATCGTGTTCCAAAAATGTAATGGTATTTTGGGCATCGACACTAGTACTCGGCTAGAATGGATTGTGACAAGTGCAGGATATCCTGAATACATTTACCCATCATGTCTATTTTTTTAAAATATGTATATTCTCTGTACCTGTTGCTTTTGCTGTAGGTCATTGCGCAGTTGCCATCGGCGGTAGACATAAAGGAGTCATATTTAAAGGTCAAACAGAAGAGAGGGGGGAAAAAAAAGCAGAATCGCACACAGTACCTGAGGTGATGCTGTCTACCGAAGAGCCGCTGAATAGACCATGTGAACGTGCTGTCGTCACTGGGTTTTATAAACGGCGCTGCGCTGATGGGACACCCAACTGGGACTTGTGTCACTACACTTACATCATTCGAAAATGTCCACGCCTTTTTACGTTGACTGAGCTGTAAAAGAAATGGAGATCGCTATTTATTAAACGAATCATATTTCCTCATTTCTCGTTGGTATGTGTACTCACTTACAACGACCCAGAAGAATCTGCCTGGTATAAGATGGATGGATGTGTTTTGTGTTTATGTATCCAAATATATCTATGTATATAGTTTTAGAATTTAATTTACTTTATACACACACCTTTCAACGTGGATATAATTGTCGGTCAGGAAAACAAATATCTCGGAACATTTTTTAGCTGTGCCTGTGTCACCAGGGAAGATATTAACAGACTCTCCGTTTCCATGGAAACCAAACCCGCTCAAGTGAACTGACCCACACACAAACTAACCCGGTGGCTGGCTCGTTGTATACAATCAATATCGACGAAATACAACGAAGTTCAGTTTAGACTTTAAATATTGATGATAATATTTTTAAATTAATTCAAATGCTGCATTTATTCAAACAGGAAAATAAAAATGTTTAAAACACATAGATCAGTAAATAAGCCAGATAGATCATTATGCGGCAGACTCTAGGAACCATTTATGGCTATGTTTGTGTAGACAGGGAAGAAATTACAATCGGGCAGTTACCATGGAAACGATTTGACCCCCCCCCCCCTCTTTAAGGAGCTAACTCGGTAGCATGCAAGCAAGTTGTTTGCAATCAATATCCCCTTTCGCTGCTGAGCACATTTGTGTCATTGACATGTAGGATATCGTCTCTGGCAATAACAGCGGCGACTTTAACGACCAAATGGTTACGGCAACTTTGTCGAAATCCAGAGAGGATAAAGTGGCAGCTACATGGTGGGGCAACTTGTGAATATTTGTTCTTATTTTTATACTTGATACGTTTGTTTTTCGTAACGTAACAAAAAAAAACACGAGCTCATTGTGATAGATGATTGATAGAAACAAAAGGAACGTTTATTTCACATGATTTATCTGGTATGTAGGCGCATACTGGACATTGTACGCTACATTTTAATCCACACTCCCTTGTAGGTCTGAAATCAAGGACAGCATTGTTAAGATACCCTCTTTAGAAGGTCACAATTTCATTCGATTTCGATTCTTTAGGCCGTCATTAAATCTGATTTCAACAGGTTGTGATTCGATTCGACATCGAGTCAGTAAGAAGTAAAAACACACAAATACGAGTACTTTTTGACAATATTGAAAGATTCAGTCTTGCTCTCAGTGCCGTAAATTACTGTATGTGGCACGTCATCTCACTTTAGATAGAAAACGTCTGGGAAAAAAAAATGCACATCACTTATTTGTGCATTTGGAGTACAAAGAAGAAAATCATGCAGGTTGTGTACAACACTTCAAAAGTGAACGTTCACTTGTTGAAAGTGTAAGAAAAATAAAATATTTGCAAGTGAATGTATTTGTGCAGATGGAGGACAAAAGTAGAAAGTGTTGCATTGCATTCACGAATCCTTAATTTTACTCACGTACCTAATGATGTGTTTATTTTTGATTAACTTATCCAGAGCTTTGTCTGTGTGCACAAGCACATCTTGATGTATTCTATTTTTCATCGGTAAAACATAACTTGCGTCATTTACTTTTGTGCTTTGGGCTGTGTGTTCCAGTTTCAGAATGCAGGATGGTGGGGAAACCCAGGACAGTGGACTGGAACACCTGGAGGCCCTGGTGGCCAATAAAGAGAGGGAGTGGAAGGAGCTCCACGCGAGAAGAATTCATCTGTTGGAAGATTCTCTGAAAAAGGCAAAGGAGGAGTGTTCTTCTCTTCGGTAACAATTTGAAATAATGCATATCAAATGGCTGTTTGCATTAAATAACATGATTGTTGCGGACTAGCGAATGAAATGTCTCAACGGCAAACAATACAGTTGAACAGTAGTTTGAGGTTGAACCTTTGAACTCTTGCAGTGTTACGTCATGTTACAAAGGAGCCTATTTCCCCATCCCGGCCGTGACAGTCTTGTACCATACAGACGGACTGGTTTTTATTTGCAATGGTTTTGAAATGTGTCGCTGGGATATCTGCGTCCCACACTCCATACAATGGTGTGTTGATTATCAAGAGTAACCAAGAGATTCTGTGCGGAAAGACACATCACGATTTAAAAAAAAAAAAAAATTCAATGCTGCGAGGACAACAAATGAAACAATGCAAACCACTTTCTGAGACACGATTTGCTCTCTGTAACTGATGTCAACTGTCCCTACGCCTAAGGCAAAAAATACTGAGCGATTGAGTCATATCGCATACACTCTAAAGTCAATATGAAACTTGATGGTTTTCTTTTCATCGTGTTCTCTCAAAAGTCCCTTATTGTCACTCGAGTAAAATTATCTTATGTTTTAGCGCTAGTTTGCACACAATGGTGTCTAGAAGATGACCTAATCCATTGTTTATTGGTACTTTTTTTTTTGGAGACATCAAAACCAGAAGCTAAAAGAGGATTTCCAGTTCAATCTCTCGATCCTGGATGAACGGGAGAAAGAGCTTGAACGCTATGATGTCATCACTCTCAGGGCTGTGAACGCAGAGCAGAACAGGTAGAACAACAACAACAATCATTGGCTTTGGTCCATGTTTTATTTGAATTCCAATTTGCACGGCGTTCCTTTCACGACATTCGACAAACAGGACAGGACCGGTCCTGCCCAAACAGTCTGAACGTAATGAGAAAAAAAAAAACTGCTGTCATTTACAGGCAGGAGGAGCTCAGCCGTCTCCGTCTCCAGGTTGCCGCGCTGGAGGAGAAGCAAGCCAAGGATGCCGAGGCGAGACAGGAGGAGCTGCGTCTCAGCCAGAAGCGAGCTGCCCAACAAAAGCTGCAGTTGGATGAACTCAGACAGTGAGTCTGGAGGAGGAGGGGAATAAAATAGAAGGAAATGAGCTGGATGTGAATAGTAGCATTCGGCAGGATGTGACATTACCTTAAAACACTTTTTATTTTTTAAAGATTTGAAAGCAACGCTCAACACCATAGTCAGTGTAAGATGGCTCAATTTAAATGTAGATAATGTAGAAAAATAAAATCAATGGCCACGTGCACGGAATAAAGTCTAAGTAGTCAAAAAAAAACAACGTTATGGGCATTACATGGTGGAGTGTTTGAAAATCTTCAAAGTTGGATACTACTACCCCACCCAATCTTAAAGAAAGACCGATGTTGTTTGATGGGTGGACTCCAGCCTTGTCAGGAAGTGGTGCCTCTTCCTGCGCAGTATGTCCCTGTCGTCCACATTGACCTCATCCATGCCGACGCAGACTGCAGGTGGCCTGTGTCCAGCGCCGCATTGTTCTTAAAAGCTCTTAATGAGGTTGTACGATCCGCAGCACGTAACAAAGACCCCCCGGCAGACTTCTGTATTCGCTTTCTTTCCCATCCCTACCAAACACTCGTTTCATCTGAGAACTTTTTTGAATGTGGGAGGAAGTTGTGAGCTTCTGTTTCAAGTTGAAACGTGTATTGAGGGGGAACAAGGGAGGTGAATGTTCCCAGCAGTGCTCTGGTGTTCCCGACGCTATTGTGACGTCGAGACCCCCTCAACCTGACAGACTGAGATCTGAGGACACACTTGATGTGTAGTTCAAAAGCAGTTCATTCCAACACCAGTGACATTGGAGCACTTGTCCTTACCACTTGAAAATTATGATTTTCGTTCTTGGCCACGTTGCCTCCCGTTGGTGAATGAGTAACTATTGCCAAAGAATTCATCAAATTATGATGGAAAAAAAAGATTCGTAATTTCCCCCCGTCTGTGTGTTTGTGTGTGTGGGTGGATGGAAGCTCAATGACAGGTACAATTCAAAAGCAAACGGAGGAGCACGAGCGGGTGTATTTGGAGGCGCAGCACAGATTGCGAGAGATGGAGGGAGAGCTCACTCGGCAGAAACAGGTGAAAGCGCGACCAGGTTTTTTCTCTTTTTTTATTTTCCGTTCGCGTAAAATTGCTCAAAATGCGGTGACTATGTTTGTCCTGCATAGCATTTTAAATCCGTAAAAAAAAAAAAAAAATCAGGCTTACTTGCGTTGTGATATTTTCCCTGTTCTTCGTGGAAAACATCTCTTCAATGTTTGCCAGCATTTCTGACTCAAAATAATAATAATAATTGACCCCCCCCCCACACACACACGCACAGTTGTATTTATTTTTTTAAAATCAACAGGCCATTCAAAGTCCAGCCCACGGCCTGCCAGTCGGCCATCCCTGATTTAACGCCCTTCTCCTTACACGCTTCAAATGCGTTTAATCTGGATTTATTTGCAGTCGAACAACATTAGTCTGTCTCTTTCAGTGGCGTGATTCCATGATCCTCTTCCTCATGTTACAGCCACAATGTGCAAGACTGAAATAACTCCCCCCCCGACCTTTAGACTGAAATCGCACTGTATACTGGTACCATTTTTTTTTTTTCAACCGCATGGATATGTGCTGTTCCAGTGTGTTGATCCCGTGCTGAGCGTCTGAGATTCTTGCCTGCTCATGTTCGCACATTGAATGAGTCCCGAGGAATCCGGTGTTAAACTGACAGCCATCAAAATATCATTTACAAATCACCATCACCGTGTTAAGTGTCGCCAAATAAAAATCTGCGTAAATCATAACAGCTACATTTGAAAACGTTTGTTTCCCACGCTAGGACAGAAATTGCAACCTGGTGGAATGAGCTAAGACCGTCTGAACACGTGAAGCGATAGGTTTCTTCACGTTAAATTAATTCAAATCTCTCTCTTTCGCTCTCTCTGGCCATCAGGAGATGACGGCAACTTGCGCCAAACAGCTCAGACAACGGGAGCACGAGTTCAATTTAAAACTCGATGAGATGCATGCGGCGCTGCTGTCCAAGGACCTTAAGGTGTCGGAAGTATGAACGTGTCTTGATCCAAAATGTTGCCACGACCCTTTGTTGACATCTGTGTGCATTTTTATTTTATTTTTTTCTTCAGATAAAGTTACTGTCAAAAGAGTGCGAGGCTCAGAGTCGGGCTCGAATGCAAGAAACACAGGCGCTCAAAGAATCCAAGGAGCTTTGTGAGCAATTCCGGGACAAATTACAACGCGAGGTGGATTTGAAGAACGAAGCCACTGCTGTCAAGGAGGTCAGGTACGGCATTATGTAACAAGCGTTGCGTGTGTTTAGCATACCGTTATCAATTCCCTCAAATGACTTTTATTTATACACGCTGCCGTGTATTCGACATACCTCGAAAGTTTTCACTGTCGTCTGCGTAAGGATAAAGGAACTTGAGGACAAATTGAAACGGACGGAGAACAAACTGAAGAAGCAGAAGGATGACCTCATCAAGAAGTGAGTCGACACAAACTCGGGCAATCATTTAGATGTGCCAAACGTAAAAAATGTCCACCTTGACGCGAGTGATTATATTCAGTCTTGTAATTGAACAGTGTCTTGTGTGAGTCGCCATGTGGGATATTCTCTCATGTCACCAAAAATGGGATTAAAAGACGCTTGACCCTACTGCCAGTCCTGTTACACACTGTTGACGTTTCTGTAATGTATGAACTGATGTATGTCCCGTCCGTGCGTGTCAAGAAACGAGGACGTGACCCGGGCTCTGAAAGAGAAAGATGAGCAGCTGGAGGCCCGGTGTCAGGCCCACAAAAAACAGTTAAAGAGAACAGAAAAACACGTCATCAAACTGAAGAATGACCTGGAAATTCAAGCTGCGAAAGCTTGCTTGGCACAAAAAGACATGGCGGTGGCCTCGGAGGAAAAAGATGACATCATAAAGAGGTGAGGCATATCATGTGTAAAAGGCATGTTATGTGGACCGTTTTTTCCACACTACAAGGCGGAAGGAACCTAAAAACGTTCCATTTTTTCAAAAGCCGACAGTGCGCCTCATAATCCGATGCGCCGTCTATATGGATCAATATGCTGATTTCTTGGGTGTTGTATTTTTAATGTTCTGTAAACCGCTTTGTTCGAGCTGCAACGATTGTGAAAGCTCGATATAAATAAAGCTGTATTGTGTATTCTATTGCCTTTAGCGTAGCTCCATCTAGTGGATTGATAATGCAACTGCAGCCACTATTTGAGCGTCTATTCTATGCACCTTATAATGCGGTGCGCCCTATATACGAAAACCGTTTTAAAATAGGCCATTCATTGAAGGTCTGCCTTATACTCCGAAGCGCCTTATTCTCCGGGAAATACAGTAATTAGATTTACAGCT
Source organism: Hippocampus kuda (assembly GCA_901007745.1). NCBI lineage: Eukaryota > Metazoa > Chordata > Actinopteri > Syngnathiformes > Syngnathidae > Hippocampus > Hippocampus kuda. The sequence continues at coordinate 32,215 of CAAKHF010017081.1, forward strand.
ACTATTCAGGTGTCTGTCATTAAAAAAAAAAAAAGTTTTCTTCCAATAGTTTTGAATGTGGATTTGCGTCTTTTGATGTTCAGTCTAAACTTTTTCAGCCGACAGCAACGGAAAGCAATTGCCAATTGTGTGTGTGTGTGTGTGTGTGTGTGTGTGTGTGTGTGTGTGTGTGAGGGGTTGTGGGTATCTGTATGTGCGTTGGTGGCTGCCTGCAGCA
>CAAKHF010017083.1:0-15575 GCA_901007745.1 Hippocampus kuda
TGTGTGTGTGTGTGTGTGTGTGTGTCTGTGTGTGTGTGTGTGTGTGTGTGTGTGTGTGCGCGCGCGCGCGTGCGTGTGTGTGTGTGAGAGAGAGAGAGCATAATGTATTCATCGTGTTGTGGTCACTCATCATAGGGCATGAATGTCATAGTCACTTCAGACTCCGTTTCAGCAAGCACTCCAAGTTTGATATTTGAACAAAAATCTCAATGTGATTTTTTTTGTTGTCTTTTCTGGACCACATTTGCAATATGACATACAGTGGACCCGTATATCAAAAATATCATAAACCATACAATTTTGTCGAATAGCAGTCAGTTAGTTGAATACCAACATTTAATGCCACGGAAGAGCGAATGCAAATTAGTATCCATGTTATGGTAATTATGAACCTTTAAACAAATGCTCCTTTAACACACATGGAATAGCATCACATACTGACCTTACAACAAAATATGAAACACCGTTACATTTAAAAGCCAAAACGTTCAAGCATACCATATAGGTTTGTCTAAAAAAATGTCAGCTAGCTTAAAACAAAATTCATCACCCAAAAAGACCCATCTACCAATCCACCTGAATTTTAGCGTATTAAATTAACCTCATGTTCATGTTTTTGGAAAATAGGAGGACACTGGAGGACCCGGACGAAATCCACCCAGGAACCGCAGACCTCAAAACTGTGAGGTGACTGTCCTAATCACCCTTTCGCCACATCGTCATTAGCCTCGATGCTACGGTACGAACCTTCAATCAACTGCTACTTTAACACACGCATTGCAGCAACGCATACAAACGGAGCATACAGCCAAAGAGATTTCAACTTTGTCCATATAAATACCAATATGTTCAAGCACACCATATCATTTCAGCTACCTTCATGCTAACATACAGTTTAATGCCACAGCGTAAGATGTTACAGTATTTATAAACCTTCAAAGTTCAATCAACTGCCACTTTAACCCACATGGGGCAGCGACACAGAAATCGTGATTTATTTAAGTGCCACATCAACGATTTGTCTTCTTTTTTAATAAACACAGTAAAACAATATATTGTGGAGATGCCGTAAATGAAGGGATGAGGAAGGCGAATCGTCAATTTACTCCCCACAAAAAAAACAACAACCTGTCAGTCATGTCATTTTTAACTGCTTTCAAAAAGGCAAAAGTGCCTCTCGTAGTCCCCACAATGAACTGGGCATATCTACATTAATACATTCAGGACCATAGGGATGATTTTGCCGTTTCAATATTTCACGCTTGCATCCAGTGTCTCTTTGCATCAGATTGTTGTTTAACTGTTAATGTCACAGCAGTAGATAAAGGTGGTGTGTGAGGGCGAGTAGCGGGGACAGGACAAGGAGGACGGATGATTTATTTACTGCCAACATGTCAGTCAGATCTACTGTGGGCTTACCGGTGGCGGCCTGTGGTTAGCAAGCTAGCAGGTTAGCATGAAGCGTATGATGCCTCATGTAGCAAAACAAATACAACAATCTAATTCTTACGCAAATCATAGGCAGCGGCGATTTCATTGCTGGGTCGTTGACATGTATTGACGATATTGCTTTCATCTAGTAGCGTGTAAAAGATACGCTGTAATGACTACTGACAAACTTCATATCCACCAAAACGTGTACGTATTAGTTACTGCACCATTTGCGCTGAATTATCAGTAATATAAAGCTTTATAACCACCACAAAATCAATGTAGTTTTATTAGCTCGTCTGTGGCATTTCCGATTATGTGTTAGCATTAAGCTAATGCAGTTTCAAAAGGCAAAATTACTACTCATTTAGTTGCACACACTAGGTGTGTATACTCTTTGGGTTCCACTAAACTTCAACTAGGAGTGGCAATAAATAAGTTGTCAAGGTTTGACTGTGTCTGAGTTCTTGTGGTGAATCACCTGAAGTTCACTTGTTTGTCCAATTTTTGTTCACAAGACAAAGGAAGGTAGGGGAATAGGGGAGGGGCCAAGCGTCAGCCTGTCAAATTTTCGTAAATTGGGGCACTCATAAATCAAGCTACCATTGTATTTGTGTTTGGTAGCATGTCCATAAGCCAGCTACACACACAGTGTATAATGTATGAAGTGCTGCCCGGACAAGTGAAAATGCTTCGAGTGTCTTTACGTTCACTTGTCACTCGACCGCCCCATCAAAACGGGGCTCTTTTCAGCAACAGAACAAGTAGGAGGAAAATAAATACAAGTAAGAATAAATATATCGGATATTGGCGGTAAGCATCACCTTAAAGATTTTTTCCCACCTTATTTCACCTGTTAGTTCTCAACAACTTCACACACGACTGCTCTCCTGACTTAACTTTTATTGGGAAGTGGAGCCGTGATTGTTTTGCTGCACCTGGTATTTGTTCTACCCTCCTCCCCACACTCCCTCCATGACGAGCCCCCTGATTGATGGACAGGGTCCAGGACATCTCTGCGATCGACAGCTGTTGATAGCTCTGAAATGGAGAGCAGCAGTCGGAGCGTAACAATAAGCTCATTGCGCTCTTGGCTTGGGTCGCCAGTATTGAGGGGCGTTTGGGGGGAGGGGTGGGTGGGGTGGTGCGAGGGGTACCTCGTGAATTTCACGGGGGACCACAAATGAGTGCACATGAAAATTGAGCTGGGGAGGGAGAGCATAACTAGTAATACAACACTGATAATTACAATAAACACAGCAAACTGAAAACAATTCAAACTTCTTTTTGTTGATGTGAATGCCTCAAAATGGTGGTCAAAGAGAAGAATTTATGTACAAGGTCATCATATATGAATGCGTAGGCCGGCGGTTCGGGATTTGCTTTTGTTTGCGCTCAACTAGCGTGTTTTCTTTCTTCAAAGTTGTGAACTGAGTTCAATGAATTTTGTTTTGAACTTTGAGTTTCACCCAAAAACAAATTGAAACCATTTTTGATTCAGATTGTGCCAAATTAAGTTTTGTTTTTTGTTCTTGGGGGAGGTCTGCACTCAACTACACCCACTCGGTTACTAGATCCCATCGGGGTAGATTGTTGTACCTCGGTGGGCACAAAACAAATGCCACTTTTGGAGCCAAGAGCATTCAGTACAACAGGTAGATTGTTGTACCTCTCGGGACAGAGACATACTCCCACACACATGAGTCCAATAGTCAGCCCGAAACACGCAACACACTGGATTAGATTGTTGCACAATGAGGTACACGAATACTAGACTACCAGATTTGGATTTGAACAACCAACGCTAAGATTTCAGGATATCATGGAGGGTTGTTGTACGTTGAAGGACATCCCCTTTTGGAGGCCCACGTGGAGAGGACAATAGGGTGGATTGGTGCACCCCAGAGGACACAAACCAACACTCGGGGTCGATTGTTGTACCTTGGTGGACACAAACGAAATCCCACTTTTGTAGTATATAGTACAACGGATAGATTGTACCTCCAGGGACACAAACGGGAGTTCAACAGTCAGTCCTAAGTGTGCAGGACTTCAGGGTAGATTGCTGTACTTTTGTTTTCTTCTTCTTTTTTTTATAGGTGCACGATACAATTTGTTTTTTTGTTTTTTTGAGGAGGCCAACCGTAGCATCGTGTAGCGTATGTTATGTGTCCTCTGAGGTTACCAAAACATCACATTTCAATGTGAAATTAGCATTGTGGGAGGTCACCACTCCCCGAGCTTAATTAAGGTAATTTCACCATGGTGTGAATGCATTTTTTTTATTTTAATTCCTCTTCCTTCATTTTTAAAAGCACTTATTTGGCAGCGGCTTATTTCTTATATTAAAAAAGACAACATTAGGCTGAAAATGATTTGGCAATGATTTTTGTGAGTTTGAGCCCCCTATTGAGGGAAATCTCAGGGTTTCGCGCGGTGATGAAATACTTAATAAGAAAATGCGCGGCGGCTGCCAGCGTCGCCTTTGTGCGCGCTAACGGCTCGCTGGAGTGTGCGAGGACTTGTAAACTTTCCAAGCCTTGCAAAGTTCACTTGCCGAGTTTTTTTGCCTCATCGCAGCATCTGCGATTAGACGGGAAGGAGAACATCTTTAATTGCTTTAAAATCGGAATGCATGATAAGACGGGATTAATTTGATTTTACCCCCCCTCTCTTACAAGTAGCAGATGGTTTATGTCTTCGCAAAGGCTCCTGTTGTAAGATGAGATTCCCCCAGCACGCCTGTGATTGGTCATTGCTAATGAAGCATGCTGGGCTGATTATTGATTTCGAAAATGAGGACAACACGAGTATTGTGCTCGTGTGTGTATGTAATAAATTAAAGACAAGCTTTGTTACGGAGTTGACAGAAATCTGCTTTAAACGACATCAAATATTGCATTTTCCGTTCAGGTGCTCTCCGGCCTGTCACACTCGTTTTATTGTTTATTTCCAAACAGCCACTTTTATATTTACCGCTAACAAGCAGATGGTCGACTTGACTTATTTGTGTTTCTCAATGACCGATCAGATGCATGATGGGAAAAGCAATGAGCTGCTTGTCAGGGAAAAAAAGCTCATTCACACGCACATTCCCTCCATTGACTGCTGTTTTTTGGTCATTTTTTTGCGGTTATTATTGGCTGCCACAGATGTTTTCCAGCCTCCTTGCCGACAAATTAACATCCTCACGCCGACAGGCTTGGGAATTAACGACATCGGAGTTGTTTACGGGAGATGCTGGGCTGGTACCATCAAATGGTTCCAGACACTCGATTTTGGCGGTTTTAGGGTATGGCGCCGGATGCAAATACAATGCCGGCTAAGACGGATATGTTTTGTTACATATTAACATCCTTGATCAAGGTGCAACAATGAATCGATTAAAAATCAATTTATTTGTCAGATTTATTGATAATTATTTTGGAATAATCTTTTCGAGCAGGGGTATCAAACGTATTTTTGTCGCGGGCCACTTTGGAGTTTACGTCTTCCCTCAGAGGGCCGCTCTGAAAGTGAAACCACCCAAATGTTTAATCATCTCATTGTATTTAATTTTGTACACAACAAATTAATGGATTATGAGTTTTGAAATCAAGTCAGGCCACCTGTTGTAGTTTGTTCAGTTACGGGGTAGTAAAATTATTGCAAAATCTCTACGTTATTTATTAGAAATGACAAAGTTGATATTTCAGTCTAGATTTTAGGACGAATCATGCAAGTTGACACATGCAATTTTCTTGCGCGGGCCACACATAATAACATGCCGGGCCGGATCTGGCCCCCGGGCCTTGAGTTTGACACCTGTATTTTAGAGATTTTTGTTTAGATTAAAAGAGTCCAAATCCGCAAAATTTCAGCCTCTCAACATTGATGACATGTTGCGGCCCAAACCAGGAACTGAATCACCGTTACATTATGCTGGCGTATTTCTCAACTCAACTGCATTTCTCGAGCACTTTCAAACAGCCATCGCTGCATGCAAAGTGCTGTACATGGAGCAACTAACATACATACAACAAGAAAGCAATTATTCAGAAACAAAGATGGTAGAAGGCACCAAACAGGAAAACTAAGATCAAATCTGAGTCATGCTGAGTCAAATGCCAAAGAATACAAGTGACTTTTGAGGCGGGTTTTAAAGATGGGCAGCGACGGGGCTTGCCGAATGTTCAGTGGGAAGTCATTCCAGAGAGAGGGACCAGCAATGGAAAAGGCTCGATCCCCTCTGAGCCTCCGTTTAGTTCTTGGTACTTCTAATAATGTCTGATCCGCAGACCTGAGGTGCCGGGCAAGTGTGTAGGGGCGGATGAGCTCAGAGAGGTAATTTAGAGATTTGAAAACAAATAATAGCATCTTGAAAAGAACTCGAAAATGTAGAGGGAGCCAGTGAAGGGATGCCAGAGTAGGAGTTATGTGCCCCCTCTTTTCCTGTGCTGTCACTTTGAAATAATCATGATTTTTTTGTTTTGTTTTTTTGTTAATCAAAGGGATGGAATTGAAATAATTCACAATTTTTTTTTTTCATCGATTCATCCGCAAAACAATTGAGGGATTCATCAAGGTTTTGTCAATCCCCGTATTTGTAAAAAATCACTTATGACTCTGCTAGAAACAAGCCCTGGTGGCCTTTTGCCACCTGTTGCTAATTGCTGGATGAACCCATCCCGACTGCAGCGCTGATTCAAAGCAGTTCGCGGCGGCGGCGGCGGCGGCGGGGGCGGCGGGGGGAACAGGCCTCAAGACCCTTGAGGGCGGCACTGCCATCAACTTCATGGATTTTTTTTTTTTCTTGCGTACTTAACAATTGATGTGTTGCCACTTCTTGTTATTTACACTGCACTGATGGTGACGCAGGGTGTCCGACGGGAGCTGCCGGCATGTGCGAAGTCTTTAATATTGTAACACAAACGCCACCTGCAGCCGGAGGCACGAGATGCCCCCCACCGCCATCCCACTCCTGTCCCCATGACTGGCTATGCGGAGGACTTATAGAAGAATATATAATGAATAAAGTCCACCGCCCCGTCCCACAGGACAACCGTTGTGTTCACTTGACCTGCTTTAGCTTTCACTGCGCATCGCAATGCACGCATCATTACCTCCCCCAAGGCAGCCTTGTGGAGGGGGTGGGCTCACCATCCAGCGCCCATCTCCCACCCTTTAATTAGAAGGGCATGTATAAATAGGGTCACAGTGATGCCCTCTTATGTAATAGTGACTTTTTTTTTAAATCTTGTACTTCACACTCGATATAAAAAAAACAAATAGAGCTAATAAAATTACATTAAAATGAACCATTTGGGGGGAAAAAACAATAAAGACTCACACAACGCTGCTTAGAAATATTTCCGATAAAAGTTACATTAATAAAAATGCACCGAACTATACGTTAAAAAGCAAACAATTCTTTTCGATTCAACGCAAATGTATTTAACTTGGTACTTAAGCTAAATGTAACCAAGCTATAGTAAAGACAATCACTCTAGCATACCACAAGAGGGAGCCAAACTACCCCAAGTGGTACCATACCGCACTTTGCAAATCACCAGATAATTAAACTATTATTTTATTTATTTTTTTATCATTTAGCATGCATCTTAAAAGCAAAGAAAAAAAACAACGACGATCGACTCAGTTCACGACGTTCACCTTTTGTCGTGTTTCCCTGTCGTCTGCAAACAAAACGAGCACGCCTGTCGCATTAATTGAAGGTGACGGCGCGTTACAGGAGTTCAGCACATATTAGCGAGGCGGTGTGGACCCGAGGCGAGCGGCTCATCTAAATGCAGACGCTGCGTTTAAATCCATTAAAAAAAAAAAAAAAACAAGACGGAGGAATAGACAAACAAGATTGACGTGCAGATAAAGCGCGGTAGCACAAATAATGAAAAATCCTTTTATCGACGACACATCGAGGAGCCTCTTTAGGTGACGCTCGCTTTAATCCTGTTGACTATTCTGCGCCACTATATTTGTCTCCCCAAAAACGCGCGCCTTGACAAATTGCTATAGAGCCCGCAATCCTATTAAGGCGCGCTGTACTGTGCTGAGCTGTCATTAATGCACCGCAAGAGTGTTGATGTATTTATAGAGCTTTGTTGAGACGCCTTTGTGAAGTCAATCAGGCAAAGAAAAAATTAAAAAAAGGCTTAAAGCTGAAAGGTTTGATTCGTTTTCAGACACTTTACAGCAGCAGCGATTGCTCATGTCTGAGCTGGCGTGGATCGTTTGACACAGGTGTAGGGAAACGGCGTGTTCAATGATTTTTGATATGAATGAACACATTGGTCAGGTCAGTCATGGATCAGATTGAAAAAGTTATAAAAAAAATAAAAAATAGATTCTATTTAATTCAAGTACACAAGCATAGTCTAATTGCAAAAGGTTCAGATTTGTTTGGGACCCTAATCTGAAACCTTAATCTTATTTGCTCATTTGAAACCCTAACCCGGGTTTAAAAACGCTAACCCTAGTTTGAAACCATACATTTTAACCCCATCCTTCGTTTGAATCCCTAGTTCTAGTTTGAAATAATCTGAAACCAAAACCCCACTTTGAAACAATTTGAAATTCGAAACCCTTGTTTGAAAATCTTATTTGAAACCTTCCCCGTACTTGAATTTCCAAATGTGAAATCCTAACCCTAGTTTTACATCATTTATGGAAATATATTTAAGGTAAGCAAAGTTCGAAAATAAAAATATTTTTTTAGAACTGTATAGCGAATTTAATCCCCCAGATTTTTAAATAATTTGGGGAAAAAGTGACAGGAATGATGTAATCAAATAATAAATAGTAGAAATTATATGTGGCATTCCCTCCTGGTGTTTATTTTCCAAGTTGTGCTTTCAATATGGCCCTCCTGCTTATTCCATCATAGGTCCCTTTTACTTGGATTTATACACCTCGTACCGATTAGTTTTCCTCGATGACAATTCAGATTTTTGCCGACTACAATTTCTACACGCATTGTGTCCATCACCCCGCACGCGACATACGCAACCGCAACGACTGATCTCGGTTCAGATTCATCCCCCGACGCTCCGCCCAGCCACGGGATTATCGCGGGGGTAATAAAAGCCTGAATCCAGGCATCTATTGTCAATGCGGCGCGGCGAGCGTGCCAGGATGCTGCTGCCCTTTGACTGACTGCGGCACTTATTAGTATTAACCCATCAGCCAGCCAGCAGATTGGCGTGCGAGCGCCGTGCTGCAAAAAAATGAGAAATGAAGCAATTAGAGTGCTTCACATACATTATTTAGCTCTCATTAGCTTCTCGTGACGCCAACGCCGCTAAAAACGTCTTGGCCGTTGCACAGGCAATTAGTAAAAATTAGCGGCGGAGGATTTGGCCTGGGTTCAGGCCACATGGCGGCCGAGATACCGGAGTGCGCCACGCGTGTCATTTTGTACGTTTGGCCGACAAAAAAAAAAATACTGTAATACCTCCCATATTCGTGCTTCAAGTGCTCACATATTCACTTTTTTTATTTTCCTGTAGATCCTGAGTTCCTTCTGAAATGCTCTAAATTGCCACAAGCTGGTGACAAAGCCATGTTGAAGAGGAAAGTAGTACTTTGAGCCGAAGCAAAGGTTAATATACAAGAAAAAATAACTATAACTAATTGAAAAAAAAAATTTTCACCTAACTCCTGTCTCTTCTTTCTTAAAATACTGAACTTGTTTTTTTTTTTAAACGTTCATATTTTTTTAACTGTTATTTTGTAAAGGTAAACACAAAGTTTCCATGAGCGCATCTATTGTCACACGCAAAAAGAAAAGAAAGCATTTAGTGTCACGAAAGGTGAAAATAACGCGGAAAAACAAGCCAAACAGGTGTTGCGTGCGCGAGAAAGTTAACGCTAACGTGCGGCGGCTAATTACACAGCCGCGTATTACAGCGCATGCTAATGAGCAGGTACGCCCGTTGATTTCCTCTTATAATGCTGGCGTGTGTCATTAATGATTCATTTTGGGTTTTTTTTTTTTCCACGCACCTGTGCTGCCGATGCGAGCCGCGCCGTATCGCCGTGCTTGGTCGCTTGGACTGACAACCACTGATTTACATTTCACAAAACGCATGACTCCTCTTTTAGCGGCAAAATAACCATTTCGTTTGGTACACCTGTGCCATCTAATGACATCCGGTTGAAGAATTGAGCACATTTCAAGTGCGCGTGATGCTCTATTTCAAAAAGACGAACGCCAAGCACAATGCTAACGCTAACTCCAACCATCATCGAAATCCTAACCTTTAACCAGAGGTGGTCTGCATCGAGGGCCGGACCGATAAGGATTGTTTTGGGATTGATGTCAGTTTCTATATTGAGCAGAATAAAATTCGCAAGTGATTAATCATTCGATTAGTTACAAGAGCAAATAATGATTTTTTTTAAAATGTGTCTAGCCCCTTAACACTTAGAACAATAAAGAAATTAGATGTGTCCATCCATTTATTCTAACTTTTTGGGATAAATTGTACTTTGGATAGTTTTAAAGCACAGCATTTTGAAATTGACTTCAGTATTTGTGTTGATGAAGAAACATTTGTTTTACGGTCTTACATGGAGCAAAATTTACACTCATTACCTTTCTCCTTGTATCGATTCTTGCCTGTGTGATTTAATAGTTTTGGTTTGTCAGAGGAACTTGTGCCTCAGGTGCTGCCAACAATCCAACATAACCACTGGCGCAGTTTGACTCAATAGCATCAAGCCGACAGACCGGGCGGTCACATGACCACACAGTTTTCATTCATTTATTTGTGTGGTCTGAACAAGAACTCCACTCGCAACTTAAAAATGGTTTTCTCTGTAATGTCTGCCTTGGAAAACTGTTGTGTTTATATTCACTTATTTTTTTGTGTGTGTCTGTCAACTTTATTGGTCTGAAAAAAAAAAAAAGACATTAATCACCAGTTACTCTGAAATGGAGGTTTTTTTTCCAAAACAGGACTTTTTAATTTGACTTATGCTATTGTCTAACCCTAACGGATCTCATCTCAAACCCAAACCCTTACCCACCTCACCCTTTTTTCAAGACATGCACACTTTTTGGACACACTCTTCATGTATGCTTAAAAGGTATAACCTTAAAAATAAAAAAAACTTTCAGTAATACTGACAATGGTGACGAGCAGACTATCGCATCACTCTTCCGACTTGTTGGCTTCGTTTGCCAACTTTTGACAATGTCGCCCCCCGCGGCATTTCTGGCTGTCAAACAAGCGCGTACAGCAAAAAGTTAGTCCTTGAAATTCCACACCTGCGCCGGCTGGAGGCATGTTTGTCCATCTTCCTCTTCCTCCTCTTCTCTCTTTTTCTTCTTCTTCATCTTCCAACATTGTTTGTCCTCCCTTTTGTGCCGCACCAAAACTCTCAAATTGGATTTTTTTTTTTTTTTTTTTTTTAACGTGTCGCATCCCCGGAGGTGCGCGCTCGGCGGCAGGTGTGGAAAAGATAAAGTTGAAAAAAAAAAAAAAGAAGGTAAAGAAAGCAAAACGGAGTGAGATCTCCCACTCATCCATGTGAATTTATGCTGTTTAGCTTCTTAGCGATGTAAATGCATGCCGATGACAATATGGCGTGCAAACTTTTTCCACATTTAATTGTTTGGCAAAAGATGATAAAAACGTGATAAAGTGCTGTGAGCGCCGTCCAGGTTTATGGCTTCAAACGTTCTACTTCCCCATCGGGTACAAAAAGAAAAAAAAAATCTTGCACTTTTAGGGGCTTAGAATGTCTAGTCCCGAAGGGGGTGCCCTCAAAAACTTTGAAATACACTACCTCAACTTTTTTAGGCTGAAAAAAAGAGGAAAATATTAAATTCCCAAGGAATTATTCTTCTTTTTAAATGATTTAATTCATAATACTTTTTCGAGTCATGGTTTATGACAAATTTGTTATTTTGATGACGAGATGTGATTATTACAAACTGTGTTAAATCAAATTTACTCATGTTGATGAACTCGATGAGAATGTAGTGTGTGTATTTATCTGCCCAGGGACTTCCTGTTATAATGTATTCGTGTTCGAACACTTGAGACTCATCTCGGTCTCAAGGCCACATTTTGAAGATCTTGGTCTTGTCTCAGATTGGCGGGAGTGGGGCTTTTACATCAAAAGAAGTCAAGACCAGCATAGGTCTACTGTTCTTTAACTTCTTTCTTGTGTTACCGAAAAAAACTTATTAACTAACGATGTTACTAAACCGCCCTCCACCATGTCCGTTATGACTGTAACCGTCACAGTGTCGTGAGAGTTATTATTTGACATAAGTGTGCACATTGAGGTCATAAATTGTCGGAGACTCATTTTTCTTATATGCAGCCAAATTCCTGAAATCTTCATGTTTAAATACATACAAGGTTTGACTTTTTTTGTTTATTGCAAGAATTAAATTAGAAAAAAAAATGTTAAAGGGGAAGTCAGAGGCGGCCATTTTGCCACTTTCTGTCAGGTGAAAATGACCTCACAATTGCTCCTGAGCAAGTGTGATGTCATTCTCAGTCGACAGCAAGTGGCAAGATGGCCGCCCGCTGAGATGGACAAAAATGGGTGGCGTTTACTGTTTAACTCATATTTCACAAATGCAATATTCATCAGAATGACATTTTTAGACGAGTGGGGCTGCAGAGCACATTCTTGTAACAAACATTTTGGGGTCGACTTCCCCTTAAAGATTTGAAATTCTTGTGCTTTGCACAGTTTTTGGCAGTCAAATGCACTAAAGAAAATTTATATTTAAATTAAAGAAGGAAAGCACTTTCACTGTTCAACTTAGTCCTGTTTTTTAAAATTGATTTTTATGGTCGGTCTTAGCTTGTCATTGTCTTGATCTGTCTCAACTCTCATAGATATGTACACATACAAAGATTAGACATATATATATATATATATATATATATATGCTCCTATTTACACACATACACATCCAGTATACATACACATAGTCTTTGGTTTAAAAAAAAAAAAAAAAGTAAAATAAGTCTAGCCAAAGATTGATGATTTTTAAAAACTACCCATCATTTTTCAGTTTATCCTGGTTGGCCCGTTAAAATAAAACGTTACACCAAGTTCTGTGAAGTGGTTGCAGTGCCCTTTACACCTTCTGCCTTGGTCCAGCTCTGCTGACACTATCCAACCATTCAGAACTTTGGCTGCCAAGCGTGCTCAAGCGCCATTCAGAGGGCGAGGACGGCGCGCCGTCGTTCGCGCGAGTGGCGTCTTTAAGTGGAGATCCCGCAAATAGAAACAAGCAGTGACGAAAAAGCACACGGGGAGGGACGTCAACAATTAGCAGGCGTGAAGCCGACGCCGGAATTAGCATGTGGGACTGATAAATATGCATGTAAAGACGCTCCCCCCGGGGGGGAGGAACATCTTTGATTGATAGCTGTGCAATTGAAGGATGTGTAAATGCGCTGGCTGGCTGGCTGGCAGCACTTGTTAAAAGTTTGAGCAACTTTATAATCCCTCACGCCACATCTGCTCGCCGCCTGTGAAACGTCATTAAATTATTACCGGCAGCTGGCCGCCAAGCCAAGCTAACGCCGCCGCTTCTTATCCGAATGCTCCCTGATTTACGCCGCATCTCGAGCAGAATAAATGATTATTTTATACATGTGTAAAATAAACGCCCCGCCCTGCATAATTCATGAGTCTTCAGTCCTTTGAAATGACTAAGTGAAAGATGATGCTTTATGGTTTAAGATACAAAAATAGGTTGGTTGACAAAGAGGACAGAGCGGTTGTTTGAGGTTCGTAGGTTGATCTCACAGTCGTGACGTTCTGGGTTTGAATCCGAACTCTGGCCTACCTGTGTGGAGTTTGGATATTCTCCCCTTGCTTGTGTGGGGTTTTCTCCAGTTGGACTTTCAGGAAGTGACTTACTAACTTTTGGGGCATTACGGGCTCCTCGTGGTTAAGCACATCTGCAACAGGTTTGAGCAGGGTTATGATATTTGAGGATTTTTAATTATAGTAAGTTTTCAGTTGTTTTTCTGTTTTTGGTCTTTTGAATTACTTTTTAGTAGGGATGCTCCGATCAATCAATCGGTGACGAATATTGGTGAAAGAACCTGTGAGATTCATCACCCTTTGCATATACTTGATCTGGTCAGCGAGTGTCATTTTTCTCGAAATGTTTCTATAGAATAACATGCATTTAAATCTATTAAATAACCCGTTCTAGTCGCTACATTCCACTGCTTTATACCAGCAATGCACAACAGCGTGCGTTTGATGTCGAGGAATTGTCACTATTTCACACACAACTTAGTTACGGTTTGTTAGAAGGAAAAAAAAAAGTGACAAATGCTAGCGTTTAACTGTGACCCACATTATCAACTATCGAGAACAGGAACACACATATGACAAGGATCAATGTCCTTGGAACTTCATTAATTAAATGTATCGCGTAATGAGCTCTGGGAAACGAGTGACAAGATTTTACGACACGTGTGCAGTGTTGCTGCGTTTTGTTCATTGGCAACATAAAAACTAAAGAAAAAAAATCAAGGATGTATGCTCTGTATCGATAGCAGAGACATCAGCCTCGAGAAAAAGCGTTTGAGGGTTGAGCATACAATGGCTGATTTTCAATGGACTTTACCTTCTTCGGGAACGAGCGTCACCCCTGGCAGAGGGCTAGCATTAGCATTAGCATCTCGCTTCACCGCGCTCAACTCAGCATTTGGAAACATTCGATGGCCGTAAAGAGTTTCAGAAAGGGCGTCGGTTGCTCTCTGGACTTGTCAACATTCAAGTTTGCTCACTGCAGTAATCGCAATAGTCAGTTTTATTTTCTTCACGTATTTACGGTGTAGCAGAGCACCATGATGACGTCACGTCAGAATTTTTTTTCCCCCCGTCAAGGGTACGTGGGAGCCACCCAACCAATGTTCAGATGCAAATTATTTTCCTTAGCGAAAATAACATTTCCCCCTATTTTCTGCCATGTTACAGACCATCATAGGAACTGAATCAGAATTTGGGCAATTTTCTGCAATTATTATTTGAAGCATTTGTCCTGCTTTTTTAAATGATAAAGGGATAGAAATTCTACAAATGTTTTAAAATCTCTGTAGCATCAGCCACATTTCACAACATTTTACACTGAATCCATGAGTGGTATCAGCCGATCACGCTCATGGATAATCAGTATCGGCTTTTAAAAACTCAGATTGGAACATGCCTAGTTTTGAGAGCGTCTTTGTTTTTTTTGGGGTTTTTTTGTATAAATGTAAGATGCAGTTTCAGTTCCCCCCCCCCAACCTTTTTTGTTTTTAGTTCATTTCTGACCTAAAAATGTTTTTTTTTTTTTTTAAGTCTTCATTTGGAATTCTGGTAGTGTACATTAACTATAATAACTTTTTTTGAGGCTCAGGGTTCATATCTTGGCTCCTGGTACTGTAGCTTCCTCCCACATTCGAAAAAACATGCATATTAGCTTCTGTGAAGACTAAATTATCCATAGGTGTGAATGTGAGTTTTAATGGGGTTTTTTTTTTGTTTTTTTTGTTTTGTTGTCTGTATGTGGCGTGCGATCGGTTGGTGGTCACTTCAGGATGCAACCCACTTGTCTTGCCAAAAGTAAACAAGAATAAAACAAGTGCTACAGAAAATGGATGGATGGTTGTATAATTGACATATCATAAAGTTAACCCTACTGCCAATAACAATGTGACACGCTGAAGGCAGGCAGCCTCACTGGGAAGACTTGCAGCGCCATCTAATGTCAACTTGAGGAAAAATATATATACAGTGCATTGCACTGGCAAAAAAGTATTGCGGTGTTGTTTGTTGGTGTGTGTGATTGGGGTGCATCCTCAGTGCAGCATGTTCCCGCGGGTCCCACTGCAAAATGAGGGGGCGACCACATTAAACACCAAAATAAAAAAAAATGTGAGTGAGCGTGCATGCGAGCATGCACGTTTGTGTGCACAACTCCCAGGGGTGATTCTTTTCATTTAACCATCGCTTTACTTGTCTTCAATTTATTTGACACACGCATTTGACAGTCAGATTAGACTTTTTATTACACACACACACACACACACACACACACACACACACACACACACACACACACACACACACACACACACACACACACACACACACACACACACACACACACA
>CAAKHF010017084.1:6629-21128 GCA_901007745.1 Hippocampus kuda
TCTCCCCGCTGACCACGCGATGTTGCAGAGGCGTGTCAACCAGGACAGCCGTACAAAATCCAGAGCCTTGAGGAACTCCGGGCGGATCTCATCCACCCCTGGGGCCCTGCCACCGAGCTTTTTAACCACATCGGTGACTTCGACCAGAGATAGGAGAGCCCACCTCAGAGTCCCCAGACTCTGCTTCCTCCAAGGAAGGCGTGCTGGTGGAGTTGAGGAGGATCTTCGAGGTACTGCGCCCGCCGGCTCACAACGTCTCGAGTCAAGGTCAGCAGCGCCCCATCCCCACTGTACAGTGTTAGTGGTGCACTGCTTCCCCCTCCTGAGACGTCCGATGGTGGACCAGAATTTCCTCGAAGCCGCCCGAAAGTCGGCTTCCATGGCCTCACCGAAGTCTTCCCACGCCCGAGTTTTTGCCTCTGCGACCACCAAAGCTGCATTCCGCTTGGCCAGTCGATACCCGTCAGCTGCCTCTGGGGTCCCACAGGCCATAAAGGCCTGATAGGACTCCTTCTTCAGCTTGACGGCATCCCTTACTGCTGGTGTCTACCAGCGAGTTCAGGGGTTGCTGCCACGACAGGCACCAATCACCTTACGGCCACAACTCGGATTGGCCGCCTCAACAATGGAGGCACGGAACATGGTCCACTCGGAATCAATGTCCCCCGCCTCCCCCGGATCATGGGAAAAGCTGTCGGAGGTGGGAGTTGAAACTCCTTCTGACAGGGGATTCCGCCAGACGCTCCCAACAAACCCTCACAATACGTTTGGGTCTGCCAGGACGGACTGGCATCTTCCCCCACCATCGGAGCCTACTCACCACCAGGTGGTGATCAGTTGACAGCTCCGCCCCTCCCTTCCAAAACCCCTTGTGATGAACAAAATAAATGGAACCCAGTTTCTCTTGCCCAGACGTGGGTCACCGGGGCTCCCCTCTGGAGCCAGGGCTGGGGGTAGTGCTCGTTGGCGAGCGCCTGGTGGCCGGGCCTGCACCCATGGGGCCCGGCCGGGCCCAGCCCGAAGAGGAAACGTGGGCCCCCCTTCTCATGGGCTCACCACCTATGGGAGGAGCCAAAAGGGTCAGGTGCAGTGTGAGCTGGGCGGCAGCCAAATGCGGGGACCCTGGCGGTCCGATCCTCGGCTGCAGAAGCTAGCTCTAGGGACATGGAATGTCACCTCTCTTGCACGGAAGGAGCCCGGGCTGGTGTGCGAGGTAGAAAGGTTCCAACTGGATATAGTCAGACTTACCTCCACACACAGCCTGGGTTCTGGTACTAGTTCTCTCGAGAGGGGTTGGACTCTCTTCCACTCTGGAGTTGCCCACGGTGAGAGGCGCAGAGCAGGTGTGGGCATACTCATTGCCTCCCGGCTCAGTGCCTGTACATTGGGGTTCACACCGGTAGACGAGAGGGTTGCCTCCCTCCGCCTTCGGGTGGGGGGACGGGTCCTGACTATTGTTTGTGCATACGCACCCAACAGCATCTCAGCGTACCCACCCTTTTTGGAGTCCTTGGAGGGTGTGCTGGAGAGTACTCCTGCTGGGGACTCCCTTGTTCTGCTGGGGGACTTCAATGCTCACGTGGGCAACGACAGTGAGACCTGGAGGGGCGTGATTGGGAGGAATGGCCCCCCTGATCAGAACTCAAACCAACTCCCACCTTCGAAAACTAAATCGGCTTTTTCAGTTCTCATTTTTATCCATCTGAATTGGACACCTGCAGCGGCTCCTCTTGTTTTATGTAAGAGGGAAGAAATTTCATCTGTGCTGTACTACAGCACATTTGACAATAAAGTTAAATCCAATCCAATGAATTTAGAAACATAGAAGGGGGTGTGGGGTTAAGATAAAAGGAACATTTTAACAAACCGATAGAGGAGTCCAGTTGCAACCAGAACCACCTTGATGCTTTTTTTCAATTGTGGGCAAAAAACCCTTCAAACATAATTGGGATCAGAAGCAAAAGACGCTGATTCAGCACATCAGTCCCATGTACAAGAACGTACATAAAATGGGAGGCACGGTCGCACAAGAGACCAGGAGCGGCTCATCAGACGCCTCAGCTCGGCGCTGATTGGACAAGAGAGAACGCGGGACGCGTCCAGTGAGTCCTTCTTGATGGCCGAGATTCAAAACGAGGCCGTCACCACGCGCGCACGCCACGACCCAGACTCGCCACGTGGACAACGCCAAATGGTGCTCAAGAAAACATCACCGGGAGGATTTGCCCCACGCAAGCAGGCAAATCTCATGCACACGTTTTTCGGGTGAACCCCGAAACTGAATATCATCCCTAACTCCTTCAATGAAGAAGCGAAAGTCCATTTAAATAATCCCCCCCCCTCTCAGTCATCTGTTGAGTCGGTGTCATCATTCATATACTCTTCCTCTACAGGTGTGCCCCCATTTTGCACAACCCAGTCGTCGTCGTCGTACTCGATGCTGTCGTTGTCCTCCAGCAGCTCGTGGTGAAGGCCCCCCGCCACGGCCGCCAATGTGCCCGGCGCCGGGCGCGGCGCCCTGTTGACAGGCTGGGCGTCAGCAGGCGGGTTTTCCACCGGCGGCGGGGCAGCGGCGGGGGCCTCCGGCGGTGGCGGCGCGTAGCCCCCGTTATTGTTGGAGAAGACGTCCCTGTCGCGGGCGTCGTCGTCCACGTTAACTTTCTGGTGGCACATGGGGCAGCTATCCTGGATGTAGAGCCACTTGCGCAGGCAGAGTGCGTGGAAGTAGTGGTGGCACGGCGTGATGCGCGCCGAGGTGGCAAACTCCTGGTAGCAGATGGCGCAGACGTCTTCGATGCGGCGCAGCCGCTCGCCCCGCAGCTCGGGCAGCGAGTTGATCCTCTTGACGGCGGTGCGGCGGTTGATGAAGGTCTTCCAGCCGTTGCGCGCCTGCAGGTAGATGTTGAAGTAGGCGTGCAGGCACATCATGCAGGCGCGGATCTTGCTGCCCGACTCGAACATCATGGTGTAGGCGCCGTTGCCGAACATGACCACGCCGAACAGGAACTCGATGATGTTGCCCGTGGAGCGCACGTAGTACACGTAATCGTCCAGCTTCTCCCACAGCACGTCCGACAAGCCGTCCGCCATGAAGAGACCGTAGACCGTCAGCGACACCAGTACCTGGCCCCGGCGGGAAAATGGCAA
The DNA here is from genome assembly GCA_901007745.1 of Hippocampus kuda. Classification (NCBI taxonomy): domain Eukaryota; kingdom Metazoa; phylum Chordata; class Actinopteri; order Syngnathiformes; family Syngnathidae; genus Hippocampus; species Hippocampus kuda. The sequence continues at coordinate 9,777 of CAAKHF010017084.1, forward strand.
CGCCGTCATTTCATTCGTTGCGCTCTCGGTTGAGTTTTTACTTTGTGTTGCCAGCCAAACTTTCAATTACAGACATCATATACCGTATTGGCCCGAATGTCAGACGGCCCTGATGATAAGACGACCCCCTCTTTTTCAAGACTCAGGTTTGAAAAAAAGACTTTTTGAACGCCAAATTAATTTTTATACAGAAAATAATGACAGTACATCTGAAACAAATGATTATAACAATATATTTGAGAGAAAAAGCATGCTATTTGGCCTCATTTAAATCTTATATATAATAACATATATTCAGATATTATTATATCCCCATGATATAATAATATCTGAACATTTAAATATGTAAACTAAAGTGCAATCACATTCGTAAATGAATGGCCTCTGGTTTTTGAAATGTAAATGACATAACTTCTCCTCAGCTGCCGGTTAACCTGGCCGATCTTCGACCCACTTTTCTCCAGATTGTCGCTTAGTTTCTCCATTTTCTGTTATCTCTTCTATTATTTTCTTCTTTTCTCTTTCTTACCACTATTTTTTGTTTTTCTTCTTTGTGCGACCACTATTTTTATTTTTGGCATGGGAGTGAAGTTCAGCATTCGCTTCAATGATATCTGGCGCCATCTAGTGTCGCGAATGGGTATAATGTCTCGACCCCAAATATAAGACGATCCCCATTTTTTCAGTCTTATTTCAATGCAAAAAACACCGTCTTATATTCGGGCCAATATGGTAATAATCAGCTGAGTAAAATGAAAAGCTGACGAAATGAATATACAGTCAAACCTTGGTTTTCGAACGTCTCTGTTCTCGACCAAATCGGTTTTCGACCAAAAATTGAGTTTTTTATGCCTCGGATGACGACCGAAAATCGGTTCTCGAACAAACTGAGCGCACTTGAATGCACCACTTGACTCCTCTCGCCTTCTTTACCGTCACTTCCTCGTCTACCCGAGGAAGCGTCACTTCCTCGTGTAGCGTTCCATTACTTGCCAGACGTGTTCAATCAAGATTTTTTTTCAAAAAGAGCGTGGTTTCGTTTTTCGAACAAATCGGTTTTCGAACAGCCTTCTGGAACTGATTATGGTCAAAAATCGAGGTATGACTGTTCTCACAAAGGAGCATGAACAGGACAAACCCATGGAGTCCAGACTAACAATGTCACTCAGTAAGCCACTCCCCCTCACAGGCCAAACATGCAGCCTGCGTGTGACTCTCTTTTGTTTGGAGATGTTTGGATTACGATTGGGATGGATTTATGCCAGAAGTCGAGGTTCAGCTGATATCAAATCAATTTCCCCAGTTCGGTAAAGCATAATGCCACTGATCCCCCCCCCCCCTTTTTTTCCGCCCTCCCACTTGACTTGAGTGTATCCGAAGCTAGGTCGAAATTGACATTTTGGCTTGCAACAAAAACAAAACACATTGGAGCCCGTGACAGCTGGCAAAGGGAAAAAGCGGAAGGTCCGTACCTTGAGACATAACTCCACGCAAAAGGCGGTGACGGCGAAGAGCCAGGTGTTGATGGCGTAGTGGTGCCACAGGGCATGGCTGAGCACCACGGGCAGCACAAAGAGTGCCGCCGACACCAGCAGCACGGGGAAGTGGCGGCGGAAGGAGGACACGTGCGAGGCGCTGAGCGACATCAGCACCGGGTCCGTCATTCCTTGGATGAAGTGGAGGATGGCCGTCAGCAGGAGGCACATGTTGCGGCTCAGACGCACCTTTGGGAACACGGCACACGGTAGTGACGTTGAGATGAAGCTTCATGAAGCACTGACTAACCACAATAACAACATCGGGCTCAATATGTGAGCACGATAATAAAATTGCGACCGTATAACTATTTGTACAGCAAGGAGCATCTGCTGTGGCTCAGTCCCAGTTTACTGGGTACACGCAGCCGATGATCATTTAGTTTTGCCAACCACATACGGTGGCATGAAGGGACAACAACAAGTACTTGATCACTCATTTTGCTGCAAAGGAAAAATGGCAAATGTGTCGCAGGTTTTGCGGCACTACATGCAATATAACGTACTGTATGATTTTTCACTGAACCACAAAAACATGGCGGAGCCGTCCACGAAAAAGCAAGACTGCTACAAAGAGAGCAAACAACAAGGCTCCAGAAAGCTGACATTATGGATGACTGATCTAACCAAACCAGCTGCACCTTGACATGAGCCGACGAGTTCTTGTGTCCTACCAGGCGTTCCTCGGGGTCCAGGCCGCTGAGTCCGGTCTGCAGGGCCAAGATGAAGAACAGCACCGGAGCCACGAAGCCCAAACGTTTATCCTCCTCCTCCGTCGAACCTGAACGACACACGACGGCGCCCGTCGTTCAATGACCGGGGGACATTTTCTCGGGGCGCAAAAGCTCACTGATGCGCACCAATGAAGGTGAGGATGCTGAGGCCCAGGTAGTGCGCCACTGAAGAGATGACAGCGCTCATGCCCAAGACGGTGAGCGTGGAGTCACAGCCGGAGATGATCAGGTTGCTCGTCACATCCCACAACACATCCCAGCTCAGAAGGTAACCCTGACGGTAGAGGGTGACACCATCAATGGGAGCAAGAAGTGTACGTCTCAAGGTTTGAACGCCAAATCCCAAGTCCCGTATTTTTCGCACTAAGGGCGCACCAAAAAGTCTTCCATTGTCTTAAAAGCTCACCGAGCACCTTAAAATCCGGAGCGTCTTGTATATGGTCATTACGGTAATACGTCGACTCCAAGATGGTTCCTTCCTGAAGACATGCTTCCAATGTTACAACTTGCTGTTGGTTCAGTGAACTGTGTCACTGCTTAAATACGTTTGTGTTGCAGCGCCGAAAAAAGGAGAGCTGCGGTGTTAATTTTTTAAAACAGTCTCAACAAATACAGATACGTCTTTGTCTACGTGCCTTCTTCCGTTCGACTCGAGGCGTTCAATACCGCCTCCGAAAAACGTAAACTAATGATTACTTCGATGAAACTACAAAAATTTAAAATAATACATCAAAACTGAAAAGCAAGCAAGGATATAACAAAATAAATTCTATAGCCCCCCCCTACAGAATTTATTTTGTGATTTCATCATTTGTGAATACACAACAAAGGAATAAATAACTGACTGACATCTGATCGTACTGTTGGAGCGAAGATCAAGGAAATGCCAATGCGTTTTTCGGAGGCGGTCATGAGCGCCTCTCGAGTTGAACGGAAAAGAAGGCACGGAGACGGACAAAGACGCACCTGTATTTATTGAAAAAAAGGAGAGCTGTGGTTGTGGTTTAATTTTTTTTTAAACGCACTTTATTAATGGTTTTCAGTCTCAACAAATACAGGTTCTGTACGTCTTTGTTCCGTGCCTTCTCTTCCGTTCCACTCGAGGCGTTCATGGCCTCCGAAAAACAAATTATTACTTCAATGAAACCACGAAAAAAATCAAGCGAGGAAATCACAAAATAAATTCTATATCCCCCCTAGAGAATTTATTTTGTGATCTCCTCGCTTGATTTTATGTTTTGATGCATTATTTTCAATTTTCGTAGTTTCATTCAAGTACAGTAATAGTTAATTTACGTTTTTCAGAGGCGGTCATGAACGCCTCTCGAGTTGAACGGACGCCTCTCGAATTGAATGGAAGCAGCGTAGCACCATCTAGTGGAGGCATTGTAGATTGTGCCTTTTAGTGCAAAGTGTCCAATGTATGAAAAAATTTACAAAATAGCTATTCATTGAAAGTGCGCCTCATAATCCAGTGCGTCTTTTAGTGCGGAAAATACGGTAAATCCAGAGTCCTGAAATTAGTTAGCAAGCGTGACTGGAGTCAAGTAGGGTGACTGGTCAACACCAGTGAGCAGAACCAGACTCGAGCGCCACTGTGCAGCTTTTACCTGCGTGTCTGAGTTGCGGTCAGGATAGCCGCCCGTGGCGTCGCCGCTCTCCCGTCGCACCGCCTGCACGACATAGATCAGGATGAGCGCCTGGGCGGTGACGCGGGTCAGCCAGAAGACGCGCAGCACGTCTGGGAAGCGGATTCTCTTCCAGGTGTCCTTGAGGAGCAGCTGCAGGCCGTACATTCGGTACATGTGTCGCACCAGCAGGTAGACGTAGCGGCACGAGTAGTAAAACCACTTGAGCCGTATGGCCAGGCAGGCGGCCGTGTTGAGGGCCAGGGCAGCACCCGAGAACGCGGCCACCAGTCGCCGCACGTCCGGGGGCAGCTCCATCATGAGCCCCCACACGGGCACCATGACGTCCAAGACAACCAGGGCGGCCAGTGACGACCGCAGGCCCAAGAGGAAAACGTAGGCCACGCCAAAGGCCAGTTGCACAGTGGCCAGGCCCAGCCAGAGTGTGGGCCCGTTTCGCCAGCCCAGCGCCACTTTGTAGCGGACGCTGGAGAAGTCCGTGTGCGAGGTCGCGTGATAGTTGACCAGCACGGCCGCCGCACCCAGGAGCACGGCTAGGAAGAGGGTGTAGAACTTGAACAAGGCTTTCTGCGACAGCAGCAGCACCACACTGGAGACGAGCACGCCTGGGAAAGACCGGACATTTGTCACAATTTCCCCAAAACAACTCGTGAGAGACAGGTCTGGGATGCAAGGTCAACATGAGTGATTCACGACCACAACGTGGCCATTATCCAGCTTTACTTTACTGGACTGAATATAAGTGAGACATGCCCCGTGGGCTCCTTATGGTACATTCAATAATCGCCAAAGTAAAATTCCATGTTGCATTTCGTTGAAAGGGATTGGCACCATTCAATGTTTTAAGAAACGATTTTCCTTTTGAATATTTATTCCATCAAAGATTCAAAATATCGGATGGATTTGGACTGACCGGAAAAGCTGACTGATCTACTTGATTGCAGTGTCAAGTTTCCACCAACAAAAGTCATGTGGGTTGGAAAACATACGAAAGTCTGCACGCTGGCATTGTCTTTACATGGTGCCGGAGAAGCTTCAGGGGAAATATATTTGTGACCAAGTATCCAATTTAGTTGCCTTTTTCCCCAGCCCGAAGTGTGAGTGGCTTTTTTAATTTGTTTTGTTTTTGTCGAGTGCAGTTTTTTTTTTTTCCAGTTTGACACGAGATGACCAACCAAGAGAACTTGTTCTCCCTCGCTGGAAACAGAGTTCTTCACGGCAAAAATCTCACGTGACTACAAAAAAAGGTTTACTTCTTTACTTACTTGCAACGTGGAGTACCCAAATTTATACAAACAGACAGAAGAATACCGGAAGCACCCGTTTGTTTTTCTTTTGCGGCCGCTTCCTTGTTTGCCAATAAAGGCGCTTCTTTGATTGGCTACATTTCTGTCACGTCACGATTCACGAAGTCATCCTGACTCGGGAAATCGTCAGCTTCCCCTTCACCCCAGAGATTTGAATATTCAATCCCGTTTATGATTTTAAACTATCGCCCCAAACGGCCGGGCAAAGTTCAAAAGCACCAAATAATTTGGCATTCTTGGTCGGGAAGGCTAAAATCTGGACAGCCCGACAGTCTGTGTGTATGTCATCTGTATCACGACTGCCTTGCAAACTTGTTTCAGTTTACTGTACACATTGCACAGGGGAAATTGGAGCCTGTCACGGTCGCGCATCCTGAAACGAGACTGGCGTCAAACTTTGACAACACGCGGTGGATGTGGCCGGCCACATTTGCGTTGTCTCAAACGAGAATGGTTAAAGGACGCAATTGGCATTCCAAAGACGAGTGCGTCATTGCGAACAAGTTAGCTGCTGTTGCTGTCAACTTGTCGGGCTGGCGTGTAACTGACAGGTGACAGAGCTGCGCGTCTGGCTAACGTTAGCCCGGCTACTGGTCTCTACTGGACGTGCGTGCGTGCGTGCCACTTGCTGTCTGTCGGACTTACCCACGATTCGGAACAAAGCGCTCCCGGCGGTACCGGCCCAATCCGGGCCGGGCTCGTAATACGAGTTGAAGATGGCGTCGATAATGAAGATGCAGGGGACCCGCAGAGCCACATCGAGCACCGCCAAGGCCTGCTGGCCTAGCCGTCCTTGCGAGGACGCCATGCGGCTTCCTGCTCACAGATCACAATGCCAGAGGCTCCGCGGGGGTACCGGCGCGTCCGTGAAGCGGGGACAGGCATGGAAGTCGCCCGTTGACAGGCTGTCGTCTTCGGCCGGGCTTAGCTCAGGCTTCGCTTGGTTTGGCAGCTACGAGCCGCGGCCGCCATGTTGGGCCACTTGAACTTTTCCCTGCTGCATCTTCTTCGTTGGTGCAAAGTACGCGACTGCACTCCAATGCGAGACGCTGCTGCCGCCCCGCCCAACGACGAAGCAAAGAACCACCAAAATTCACCTTCCCGTTCTGCTGTGGGGGGAAAATTAACTGCAGGAATACAGATCGATATTCGACTAAATGTTAGAGGTCCCAAAAGTCTGAATATTCTGTCCAACTGGAATCACTCTGAAAATCTGAAACAAATACACAAATGCAATGTGATCAAAAACCTTGATAACCACTGAGTACATGTCATATACAGTGTGCCATAATTGCCTTGTTCATTTTGTTAGGATTTCTTTTGGGGAGTGGAGGGGATATATTCACAATTCCGATTTTTATTTTGGAGATTATCTTCCATTAAATACCTAGAAACTCACCTATTTGCTTGCTTCTAAGTCATTATATGAACTCTCAATTTTCCAAAGTATTTATTGACATTTTCACAATTACCATTTTTTAGGGGGAACTCTATTCAGAATTGGTGATTCTCAAATGTTTTGTTGCTACCCATTCTCATTGAGAAACTCACCTATTTGCGCTTTTTCTACACTTGTATCAGTCTACTAGCAACATTGCCCATTTCAGCTTTGTTCCAGATTTTAGGGGAGAAATTGGTCAAAATTAATGATTCCCAGATCTTTTGGGGGAACCTATCATCCATGATGCAGTGAAAACTCACCTACTTGCTGTTTTTGTACAATGTTAGCCTAAAAGCACAATTACGTAAGACAGGCAGGCTCTCTCCTGCCTCTCTTTCAAGATCAGCTGAGAACCCAATGATGCCAAGCAATATGTGGAAAACTACCGGATATAATTAGATCAGGGGTGTCCAAAGTCGGTCCTCGGGGGCCGCCGTCCTGCCTGTTTCCCAGCTCTCCTGGCTGCAACACACCTGATTCAGTTGATGGCTCATAAGCCAGCTCTGAAGCAGCATTAGAACGACCCTGATTATTTGAATCAGGTGTGTTGCTCCTGAGAGAGCTGGAAAACAGGCAGGACGGCGGCCCCTGAGGGCCGATTTTGGACACCCCTGAATTAGATGAATCGTCACCAGTGATGTCATGATTTACTCGCCTCGCTTCCATTCAGGTTCAGTTCTCAATCACCGATTGTCATCGTTGAGGTGTTGATCCTCTTACGAACAAGGTCAGCTCGGAGACACTCCCCATGAGCCAAATGAGGCTAAGTTTTACGGCAGCCTGCCCTTAATATGACATCACACAGCTGCTCATCACCTGAATGGTCTTTGGTCACATGATGCACGAGAGGTGAGCTGTCCTTTGTCATGCTGTCGAATGGAGGAATTCGAGAGCTGGGTTGGCACATTTGCGCCCCGCCTCCCTCGGGCCCTCCTCCCGCCACGAGCACACATAGCGTTGTCTCCGGAGGATGGAAGCCTGCCCGGCGGACATCGAGGCCTTCCGCCGCGAGATGTTCGAGGTAACGAGAAATGGCCAGCAGGTCAACATAACGCTCTACCAGATGATCCTGGAGATCAAGCGGCAGACCCAGATGGACCTGGATGAGCTGCGCCAAAGCCTGCGTGACATCTGTGCGCGCATGCGCGCCATCTCAGAGAAGGTGGACCGGCTGGTGGAGCCATCGCCCGCGTGGACACGACTTTGCCACGCCTGCGATCAAATCAACAATCCCACCGTGGTCTTGGCCGTCGGGCTTATGCTGGCCTGCGGATTCTACCTATTAGTCCGATAGGAGGGCATTCTCTTTGGGGTCCAGGAATCGGTGGCAACCCGCATCTTCGAAAGAGGAAAGGACATTTCTTTGAGGGCTATCAGGTACAAATTCTGGACAGAGATGACTGCTGCCTGATCGGACTAGAAAGACCGTCTCGAAACGGATGAGGTTTACGCCATTATGGTATTCCCCGTTTATTGCGAAAATCCGTGGATAATTGACATGCCCCCTGAAAACGTTTGGAATCACCCATAGATACTGCAGGATGGTGGCAAAGCACTACTTTTGTCTAAATGAAGCTCTTCAGTGCACAACAACATGGTTCCTCGGCACAGCATCCTCGGCACCAATATGCTGCAAAATGGCGCCAAACTAAACAAAGAGTTGGTTTTGCAAATAGCGAGTCGTGGATCGATCATCTGCCTTCAGCAATGTCCTGACACCGTCTCGCTTCTGCACGTTGGAAAAGGGGCCACAAAGGGGCCGTTTTGCCACCAAGATGAGCAAAACAACAAAATGTTTGGATTAAAGGCAAAGAGCCCAGTTGCCTCTGTTAAACTTTTGCAGATTAATAAAACCTGGCTGACTGACAAGCTGCACAGACTGAGGACAAACAGCAACCACAAACACAATGGACCAGATAAACATTTTTTTTTTTTATATTGAACTCTGCGAGGCCGTGATGACATCTGGAGGCTCGTCACATTTAGATTCATCTTCTCAGTGCATCCGCCGCTGAGAAGATGAATCGCCGCCCATCAAACAGTTTTCACGCCGACATGTTGGAAAACACCACGACCAAACATCGTTCGGTCCTGTCCGAACAAGTGAATGCGGTTGGAGGGACAACACTGGCCAGGAAATGTTTCCGACAGGACATCTGTGAAGAACATTACATCGGAAAACACGGGAACAAATACATGGCATTGACTTGACCGCAATAAGTCAGAGTCCGTAAGGGTGGCCGGCACAAATGGAAACTATCAGACACTCAACAAGCTCAGTGACGCTTTCCGGTCCATGTAGCACTTCAGTTTGGACTGGCCAGAAACAGTTGACGCGTACAAGGCGATCCCGCGTTTCACTGGTTGTTAATGACACTCACCGACTCGCCTAACTAATCATTCGCTTCCATTGTGTGCAGAGCGGATGGAATATCCTCCAGTTTTCTTCAAGCTTCCTTCTCCCGTCCTGATGGTGCAATGCGAGCGTGTCTATTACCATAACACTCTGACATCGTTAAACTTAGGCCATTAGTCAAATATATGCACATATATAATATTTACAAAAACACACACTTTAATGTATCCACAACATGTCAGTGTAGAAAACAGTAAATATTAAACCCCACCTGACTTGACCTCTACGCCTTGGAAAAAAAAAAGCCGTAAAAACACAACAATCATCGGTTATCGAGTTACGAATCGTACTGGGAGCAAAGCGCAGCGAAATCGAACAAGCTCTTCGTGGACATTGATAAACGATCGGCAACACGGCGTCCTTGGCGGAGGTAAAAAGGGCAACAACATGCCAAACACTTTCACTTTACAAAAGGCAAATTCCAGCGTCACGTCCTCAACGTTAGGTCTCGACGGCTGAGTGAAAGTACAATACGTAAACGGGATACTGGAGCAGGTTTTGGCACTTGAAGCGGACAGCGTGCAAAAGAAAAGACATCCTGAAAGTCAGAGAATGATACTGAGTCACATGCCACTTAACGTTTGGCACATCCTGAAAAAAAAAATGTCCGCCAGGAAAGTTGGCTCTTAAAGGGCAAAGCGGGACCCTCCCAAATGGAAAAAAGCGTGACTCACGTTGTCCGTTTTGTTGCAGCATTGTGTTGCTTCATAAAGTCGGAAAGCGTAGCCACGAAACGTCCGGTTCAGTGGATCCTGGGTGCCGATCGGTCATTGGTGGTTGTCCTCTTCAGATGGACGCCGCGCCGGATGGCCGCCATGAGGTTGTTCACGCCGTCCCCGTGTTCTGTCTCCTCCGGAAGCTGGCCAGGATCCAAGCGAGGCGAAAAGGGTCCGCCGCTCCCTGGTGAGAGAAGCGTGCTTGGTGGGCACACGGGGGCCCGCAGGGTGCGCCCGGCTTCGGAGGTCCTCGCCCCGGGGAAGCCGCGGTGGTACGGCACGGTGGGCGTCTTGACCGGCACGGTGGGTGTCTTGACCGGCAATGTGGGTGGCTTGATGGGGATTTGGCCCAAAGGGAGGCCTGCCGACGAGCGTAGCAGGTTGGGTTTGGAGTACGGCGTCCGGCGAATGGTGGCCACCCCCTGCGGGACCACTGTAGACTGGCTGGGGGCCACGCGGGTGGACGGGGGCAGCTTGGACCCAAACCATGGGCGGGAGGACCGAGAGAGGTCGCTGGGATGCAAGGCGCTTGGCAACGTGTCCACGTCATCGCCTTCGTGATCCGCTCCCATGGAGAAGTCGCAGTCTGAAGGGAACAGACATTCGGCGATAAATTCCGATATATAATAACTCCCCCCAAGTCCACAAACTAACTCCTGGACCCTTGCCTGGCTTCAGTTAACTCATTCATTTTCCGAACCGCTTCATCCTCACAAGGGTCACGGAGGATGCTGGAGCCTATCCCAGCTGTCTTCGGGCAGTAGGCGGGGGACACCCTGAACCGGTTGCCAGCCAATCGCAGGGCACACAGAGACGAACAACCATGCACACTCACACCTAGGGACAATTTTGAGTGTTCAATCAGCCTGCCATGCATGTTTTTAGAATGTGGGAGGAAATCCGAGTACCCGCAGAAAACCCACACAAGCACAGGGAGAACATGCAAACTCCACACAGGAAGGCCGGAGCTGGAATTGAACCCGGTATCTCTGCACTGTGAAGTCAACGTGCTAACCACTCGACTGCCGGGCCGCCCGACCTTATTTATCATGCTTGTCAAAAAAATGTAGGTAGCCTTACATTATCAGAGATGAAAGTGGACTGTTCTGAAAATCCCGGAAAAATAAATAAATACACACGCTCACGCAAACACACCTGGCCGATCACGCATGAATCAGTTTACACAAAACGCTATTCAAATACTCGACATTCAATGACTAATCTTACTTTTGTGTGCACACGTGCACCCTTTGTGGCTTCCGTTCTCGACGAAATTTCGAAATCTCCGAGAAATGGCAAGGCCATGAGAATGCGAGGCAAGGGTATGACTGTTGTGGCGACGCCACTCAAGCTCAGCGTGCCTCAGCAGTAGATAGTCTGCTGCTCTCTGCTGGGCGTGCATCAGCGCGAACATGTACGCAAGCGCGTCTTTTGATTTCAACCAATCATCGCCGACGCAACGACGACACACACCCGACGTCACTAAACTAGCTTAGACGACACTCGAAGTCGGACGGACACGTTTTTCTGCCAATTTTGTGTCTTTTTGTCTAA
>CAAKHF010017085.1:8246-28176 GCA_901007745.1 Hippocampus kuda
AATAAAAAGTCGTAAACATAAACTGGTTTGAGATAGGGCAGGATACAAAACGATAATTGAAAGGAAGTGATTACTACAAAATAAGAGCAGAAAGGACAACACGAAAGACGGGACCAAAAACTCAAACGAAGTGACACGACAAACGCTGTTTTATGGCATGTGGGAATGTTAAACTATGGATTAGTGGTCATAAGAATAAGACAATAAAAAGATTTGTTGTTCAGAAGTTTTGTGCCATCCTTGAATGGTTGAATGGTTTGGTTGATTGATCGATCATCATACAATAATATCTTCCACAATACACACATTCAACGGTCATACTGATTCGTGCGACTAGTTTACAAATGTAAGTCAAAACAAAATAATTACAATTACAAAAAAAAAGCTACAAACTTCAAAATGTGTTTTTGAAGTACTTTGAAATGAATATTTTGTATCATTCCAATATTTAAATCCAACACCAGAAAAACCTCTCACGACAATTCCTTGAACAGCTTTTTTCTACAAATCGCTCTTTATTCACATTGACACTCCGGAATGATAAAGAACTTTTGCATGAAGTGTGTAGAAGAGATTGTGTGTTTGCTCCAAACGTCATTTGCATCATTTTATTAAGAGTATTAATCTTCATGACGTTTGTTTTTCCAAAAAGTGGGTCAGGACGGGCATACAAAAAGAGACTTCTTCATCACAGTTATTGGCCTGGTTTGCAAAAAACACGCTTTCTTTTTTTGTTTTGAGAGTACAGCTCGGGTTTTTTTTTTTTTTTAATCATGATAACTGGTTTTAAAATAATGATTCCATTCGATTTAGGTGGGGGGGTTTTCTCGAGTTTGCGGCACTGCCGGCATTTTGCCCACATTGTGCCATTGGCGAGCCAGCTCCGCAATGCCATACAAAACAAAACAAAAGCTGCTCTTACGATCATGCCGCTCCCTTCTCAGAATTGCTCTAGGGGAGCTATTAAGCTAGCGCCGTGTTATTAAGGTTATTACGACGCTTTTGGAATTGCACCGCATCATTCTGAGAGGTGCCTTGAATATTTTAGCATCGCTCCTCAGACGGAAGAGGAGACAAATAGTAGATTCACCTCTCAGGGTGATGCGGCGCAATTTCATCTTTGTCGAGACGGATGATAGGCAGTTGTTAATTGCGCCGGTCTAATTGTTGCAGCTTTCGGTGACAAAAGGCCTTTCGCTGACTTTCATCCTTTCCTCTTTGCAGATGGTTTGTGTCTATTCAGAGCTTTCCTCGTGTCTGAATTCAGTGAGGAGAATATTGCCTTCTACTTAGCGTGCGAGGACTACAGGACTACGAAGCCCTCGAAAATGTCCGTCAAGGCCAAGCAAATCTTTGATGAATTCATCAGCACCGATGCGCCCCGAGAGGTAAGAGATGCCCCCCCGGAATTGACACATGCGTTCGGGGTGAGGAAAAGGTCATTGATTGTTAACTCCCCCGTGACAGGTAAACCTCGACCACGTGACGAAAGCCATCACCAAGGAGAACATGGAGCGGCCCACCCAGTCGTGTTTCGATCTGGCCCAAGCTAAAATTTACACTCTGATGGAAAAGGACTGCTACCCCCGTTTCCTCAAGTCCTTGAGCCAGCAGAGCGGACAAGACCGGCTAAGCGACTTTATCAAGAGCTGCGCAGCGAGCGGCCGGCAGATGTGATCCTTCCGGCGGAGGAGATGAATACGCTCATGACGCCTAGCCGTAAGGTGCACAACGAATACCTGAGCCGAGGAGTCATGCCCGGGGGGTTCAGCAGACTGGAGTCCAAGCCCAAGGACACGAAGCTGTGAGGACGCACAACGAGTTGCCCGTGAGAGACACCTGAACAAGTCCCCACGCAAAGAACGATGGCCACAGCAGCACATGATGAAGATGTCGTCTTGTGTTCATTTATTTATTCTCTTGAAAGTAATTGTATATTTATAATGGAAATAATGAATGTTTGCGTTAGACCTGTTTTGGTCAATGTATCTTTTTCAATGTGCAAAAGTGAAATGAAATTCACCGAATAAATGGAGGCAGAAATGTCTCTGGAATGTTCCCATTTGCTAATTCGGGCGTGGCCTCTTTAGTTCCACTTGACAAGTAGGAGACCAAATGACGAATGTTTTGGAAGAGATTAGGGCGTCCACACGTTGTTCTTGTGTGACACTCTGCATCAAAATGAGCATAAATAAATTTTTACAAGTCTGGTGTGGCAGACCAAGTTGCATCACCCCCCAACTCATCTGACAATTTGGGAACAGAAAGTAGAAAATGGTCGCATCATCATTTTTTCGTGTCGGCATAATGGACTAATCCAGCGATTTGGTGAATTCGGTAGATTCGCTGCGCCTCACTGGCCGTTTCTGCCTCACCCCACCAACGCATCTGCAAAACGTAGACTCGATTTTTGACTCCAGCATGTCTAATACAAAGTGCGATGTTGACTGAGGAAAGGCAGGAGCTGAGATCCTAAATCCAAATCTCAAAACTGTGGAGCAGATGTGCTGTCAACTTTTCGAGTTTCATGCTAGGCTTCTAAAGCAGGTGATATAACAATAAAAAAAAACAACTACTTACAACTGATAACATATTGAAACTATCTTCATTTTATTCGGAAAAAAAATGCTATTTGAAGGTTTTGACATTTTATGATACTACGAGAATTAAATATGCTTAAATATGATCATTAACAATGCAAGGGGAAAGTCAAGCGCGTAAACGTTTTCATTTGATGCTTTGTGAGTTGAAGCATTGGGTCCTTTTTTTTTTTTCATTAGAATTCCAGTTATGATACGTGACCACTTTCCCCCCCACAAAGCGGGTCATTAAAAGCACAATGGAAGAGAAAATTCCTTATTGTGGGGTTACAGATCCCAAAGCGAACTCATCACTGGTATTTGTATAAATGCTTTTGCAAAGATATTTTACAAATATTAGACACCTCACCGTAATGACTTACACCGAGAAATAGGAGGGAAAGAAATAACATATGGGTGTTTACTGAAGTATTTCGAAAATGGCGCTGAGCTCATCCCAGCGTCAACATTCGAGGTGTTAGAGGAGGGAGCCATGACACCAGCAAGACAATGAGTCACCAATTGAACCCCGTACAGGCGAATTTGTCTTCTACCTTAGAAGCCACTCACTGGGTTGAGTCAGCGGCGCTTTGTCAATAAGTCTCTTTCTTTCATTGTGCTGCAGACAAAGCCTCACGCGGGTAAGCGCCTCGGAGGCGCACGTCTCCGCTCGGCCGGGCTCCCACGCGCACAGACTGCCAAGGTAAAATGCTGTTCAAATAATCAAGCCCTGAGGAGGCAGAGGCGCAGTCATTAACACCGGTCCTACCCTCCTGGAAAAAGACTCCCCTCTACAACCTCTTAGTCATTTTTCACACACACACGCACGCACACGCACACACACACAGAGGAAAATATGATTGTAAATTATCACTCACTGTTACTTTGCCGGATCTATTCTGTACATTACAATTCCATAATGATTAGGGGGTGCGCCTAAAAATGTTGATGTGGTTCTCAAATGAGCTGCTTGAAATATTGCTGCCTTATGCATCCATGTGTGAAAAAAAAAAAAAATGGGGTCGCTGGGTGGGCATCTTTCCAATGAGAGACCATTCGTAGCCTCGATACCAGAGGTGCGATTTGTTCCAAGCACACTTCCATTTGAAGGCGGAACGTTGTGATTTGGTTCAATATCGTACGGCTCGGTCCGAGAGGGAATGAACAAATGAGTTTTGGTTTGTCATGTGACATACAATCGAATGGACTTGTCAATACTGTCAATGTGGCATTTACTTCCAAAATATATCCCTTCCAAGATATTCTCATCAATCAAAATGATGTCCTGATTTTAATCGTCTTTTCTTCCACCCTTCTTGTTGTGTTTTCAACCCAAAATAAATTACCTGAAAATTAGTACTTGCTTCGTATTTTAAACGTTTTACTCGAAATAATTTCTTGATTTATTGTCCTTTTGAACCAAATGAAAACTTTGAAGGATATCGGAGTTGCCTTTGACGACATCATACAACGTGGCACTATCGCTACCAGTATTGTTTCTGTGTCAGTATTACGATTTGTGTTGGTCGTATGACCCTGTTCTACATTGAAGTCCTCTTGCCTCTGCCTCAACAAACCCAGACACTCTTCTTATTCATCTTTTGGGAAAAAAAAATAAAATAATTAGAGCGTAATGTAAGATTCAGCAACAGTTCTGTCTTTTGTAAGTGGCTTGCTTCTGGACCCACTTGCATGGAAGGACTGCCAAAGATAAGTTGACACGTTGCTTTTAATTTGAAATGAACTCATCTGAGGTGGCAAAAGTACTTGTACTTCAAGGAGAAGTACAGAACATTGTGTAAAAAAAACAAAAACCTCTGGTAAGCACTGTTTCAATGCCGCAGCTTTGCAAATGTTCTCTGCTGATAAACAAAATAATGATAAGCAAAAAAATATATACCCTATCCGAATGCATTACAGCTCAATCTACATCAAATAGTTTCCTCAAATAAGGCCGCGGATGGGAATACTTTTTCAAATGTAGGGAATGAAAGTAAAACGTTTTTTGTTTTCTTTTTAAGACGTTAAGACACAGATAGCTGAGAAGTCAACTGAAGTGCAGTAACTCCATATTTGTACTTCCCATCCCTGGAAATGATAAACCATTCTTGTCCTGTGACACGAGCAAACAGACATGTAGGATGTGCTTGCGTGTTTCATAACCGAGTATATGGAAGTGTTATGGGGGTGGTGACATGTTCTGGCCCACAGGTGATTGGACATCTGCGCCATGTCGACACCCACTTAACTGGTCGAGGTGAGCCAGCATCCTCAGTCCAAAAACATATTTTCCCTGTCTCCGATGATGAATAGTTTGGTGATTAATATTGCTTGAATGCATACGTCTGGTGTAAAAACAAAGCGCTGCAGCCAAGGTTCACAGGTTGCCGAGGCAACGCACCCTCGCAGCACAGATGATTGGCCTTGGTCGTCATTTCAGTTGCTTTTGTGGTTATTAGTTAAAAATAGTTCATCAGCAGGCCTCCTGACCACTGTTATGATTGTAATGATCATGAGCGCTATTAAAAGACGAGCGTGAACAAGACCCACTGTTGTTTTTTTTCGCATGAGGAGCACATTTTTTCCTTGTTATGTGATACACTCCAAATTGTCATATTTTTGAGGTCCAATGTGTGTCTCGTACATCATTCCAAATCTGCAACAACAAAAAAAATATAAGGCCGACCCATGTTGTAGTATAGGGCAGTATAAGCAAATAAGACATGACTTCCATCTAGTGGTGATTGGTAATATTACAACTTAAAACAACAGTCCCAAAGATTCGCATATTGGCAGATTTTAATTTTTCTTTTTTTTCCAATATTATTTCATATTTTGGATTGTCCCCATTTTGTCCTGTTTAACGTGGAAAATGTGTACTTCGTGTTTATCTTCATGTTTTGGGATTATTTATTCATTTATTTAGTTATTTTTACTTCGAGGCCAATTAGTGTGTGGTTGCAGACCATTGATAAGTTAACAAACATGACTTTGTCGTCGTAACTCGTACGCAAAAGTCCTGTAAATATTTGTGAATACTCCGTTGAAAAATGATCAGCCATTAAAGGACCTCCCGAGTTCAAAACGCAAACTTGGAAGGTTTTGATTTTGCATTTCCCATGACTGCTGTGACCCGGAGAAGGTGAGTAAATATGAGAAGACAGCTTAATGTAACCTTGTTTATCTTTAGATGCACTCAAAACATCATTTGGAAAAAGCGTACGTCCATAAAAGCTGTGCTGTGAAACCAGTGGCTTAGAGCTAATAACTAATATTATGAAGGGTCACGACTTGGATTGAGAACTGCTTTAATTTGTCTACTTTCCCGGCTTGATGATCAAACAAGGTGGCCAAGAATTTTCTACGGCCATTCGCATTAAAAAGCATACAATTCACATGGACAGCACTCCACATTAGGATTCCCTTTATTTGCAATTGCCGAAAAGGGGTCCAGAGTTAAGAAAGCACCACTAAGAAAAAAAAACAAAAAAAAAAACAACCAATCATAGACTGAAGGACTCGCAGGCAGACTCAAAGCAGGCACACCCCCGCGTCTTTGCCTGTTACATTAGGCTTGAGTAGTTTTGCTGAAACTATGGTGGAATATCCACCGTGACAAAAGTGAAAAAGAAGGAAGTGGACAGATCCCATGATGCACGTTGGTGAGGGGCGTGGCTTTGGTCAAAAACTTGAATTTGAAACCTTAAAGCTCACCCATTCATTTATTTCAAAACTGCAGTCCATTTATAAACTTTCAAGCCCGGACCCAAATGTGAGTTTCATCAAGACCTCACGTATCCAGGAGGCTTTTACGCGTCGGCTTAATTGAACGTCCAAACTGCATGACTTTGTTTGGTTTGGATAGTGGGAGGACTGAGTAAACCGATGCAAGAGTGGACTTAATGCCTTGTGACGTACATCTGCTGCACTTAAAGTGTCAAAATAACACCTCAGAAGACAAACACCCGCTCTCTAAAAACCCAAGGGGTATTTTTTTTTCCAACAAATTATTGTTGCTTTTGAGGATGATGTAGCTAATTATGTGTACATTATATATATACAATGTAGGTATTGCACTTCTGAAACCATGCATCTCCACTCTAACATGAGTAGAAAAATGTGTACTGCAATTATTTTAGCCTCAACATTGCCGGCTCTCATCTCCCTTCTCACCTGACCTGCCTTTGTGTCTTTATTTTTCTCTTTCCAAACCCCAATGCGACCCGTTTTAAAATTGCATATACGACATCATGATGGCAGCAACAACGGAGATTCAGAGGATCCTTTCAGAGTCCTTCCAGAAAGTTCATTATGTTTTGTTATTATTTTTATAGGGTGCTGATTTGTAGTTTGTGGCTTGAATTTGAAATGACCTTCTGCGACATCATTCCTGGAGCTTTTCAATGGGATTTGAATGGAATATTTTAAAGTTGAAATACATTTTTCAACATGGTTATTGAAGGTAGGGTCTGAAATAAAACTCTTTTGTTGGGGAGAGACTGTGTGTTCTTCTATGGGACTCGCGTAGAGTGCTGTCTCGAAGAGTCAAAAAATACAACTGGTTCATGAAGCAAACTTGAAGCTTCATTTTCCCATCACTAGTCTCAATCAGCTACACATTTACCTTGAAAAAGTAAGTAAGTTACTTTTCTGTTTACTTGCTTGAAAATGTCATTGATGTTACAAGTTAGTTTAGTACAGTAGTTAAAGTCATCGGATACCTACAACCCAAATTAGCATAAAATGGCCGTTGATGTTGCTACTTAAAAGGCAAAAGTGCATTTTTAACAGTGAAACAGTGAACAAAAAAAAAGAAAACCTTTTCTTTATTACCATACTTACCATAATCACTTTTTTATGACTTTGTTTCTGGACTGCACTTAACATAAATGAGCTTCTAAAAACATTTTTTTAAAACTCCTTCGAGACTTCACTGAAGATAAATACACCTTTGAATAAAATATATTATAAATGCCGTCTCATCTTGCAAAAGTCATATGACCAAACCCGCAAATCAGGTGAGCCGTGATTGGTCATTCGCTGAACCCCTTTTTTTTTTCTTTTTCTTTTTTTTTTTGTGCTCAAGCCAGACTACTGTGCAGGAAAAAGATGATCACATCAGGCAGAGCTTGTTCCTCATAGCCAGCCACAGAAGTCTCATGTGTCAGCCAGCCGCAGCCAAAATGTTGGCATCTCAGCTGACCACTTTTATCTTTCCTTGACTTCCCCTTTAAGACAAAACACACTGCTGTTTGTCTTACAGTGTTTGGTGACAATTATGTGAGGCCAGAGGAAAATTGGTGAGGTTCTCACAACCCATCACATGTTGGCGAGGTGTTCAGTATCACTCATGAATCAGAAACGAAGCCTATTCAGAAAGTAAGCCCTGCATAAGACCGTATCATCCATTTCGTAGGAAAGGCCATCACCAAAATATGGTACTCCATCTGACTCATTCACATGCAAAGGTCTCCTTGTGAAGCTGAGAGAGCATTTCTGTTCTCTCCACATACTTTGCAATATCTCCAGTACATGTTGTTCCCGAGGTAGGTGACGGGGCCTTCTGCTCTTTTTGACCTTGATGGTAGAGTCATAAAAAGAGGGCTGCGTCACACAGGTGGTGAAGAAGAAAAAACTACAAGGAGCCTCTGATTTAGTTTGACTTGCACCTTTCTGCTTGGTTAACTTTAGACTTACACAAGACAAAGAGCTCTGTTGCCCCCTGCTGGGCAGAAAGCAAAAAAACGAACCATAGTGAATAATTGCACATCCATCAGTCCGTTTCTATCTTGCTTGTCGTGGTTAGAGTTGGGAAGTATTGGAACGTATCCTTTGAAATGCAAAGCAAACAGGAAGCGGAGATTCGAACATCAGTACTGTGAGGCAGACATGCGAAACACAAGAGCGCAGTGCTGCTATTCCTTGCACAACACGATGCTATTCAAGACACGATCTGAATCAAATATTCAACCTTTTACGATGGTACTAATATGACATTTTTGATTGAGTTTGAGGGGTATTGATGTATCAGTATCTTTTATACAGTGGTTGCACGCTATATTAAAAAATGTGTGAACTTAAAATTTCAAGACAAAGTCACCATCATCGAACCTACTTTATCTAACCAGTGAAGCACACCACAATTCCAAATTCATCACACTTTACAATTCTTTGAAACACTGTCAAAGAGAAAAAAAACGTTCAATTACAGTACCTCAAGACTACAAGCATTACTTTCTAGTATAATATAGTGACATTAAAAAAGCGTCCTGGGATACCAGGACGTCTCCAATGGCAACCAATCTCATGACAACCTTCTTCCAATGTAATCATTTTTTCACTTGCTTCGTTGAGCCATTCTTTCTGAGTTGCCTCCTTGTGTTGGGGGTACCAAGAAAATTGTTGTGTTTTTTTTTTTTTTTTTACATTTGTGTATCGAACTTTGTGCTCTTTTGACCTTCGTCATTCAGACTGCTAGGCAAACTAGCACCAAGTGTCTGCTCATAAATGGCATGGAAAATGCCCGTGTAACACAAAGAGAAAATGCATGACTGAGTGACCTTGTGGTGAAATGTAACAGTATGAAAAAAAGCCCCGAATAAAACCTCTTCAAAACATTTAAACAAAGATGCTGTGGTTCTGCTGAGACGCAGGTAAACTTTTCTAGTCGATTTCTTTTGCGCTGACTTGAAATCTATTCTCATTTTTCCTCAAGCACATCACGTTTTCATAATAGGAATAATAGGAATTGAACAATATCATATGCAATACAGTATACTCAGTGGCGGGCCGTGCATTTCAACCTTTGGCCTTCAGTGACGTCACATACATTAACACAATATAGGCTCGTCAAGCAGCACTTAATTTCAGGAGCATTTAAAACCATCAAGTATGCATTCACAATTAAGAGCAGGAAACTACATTTACAGATATTGTCAAAAATAAAAAGATTTAAAAATACTAAATAAAATCCAATAAATTGCGCAATGTCGCAGTTTCATATAAGACACCAACCACACAATAAAAAAACAAACTATTATTTGAAAATAAAGTTAACAGATCATTTGCATTTTGAGAATAGGCTATACAACAGCAAATAACTGAAAATGTTGAGCAACTGAGATTGAACGAACTTTAGTGCACGAAGGTGACTACAATGCGCCATTATAAATTGCAGGTGAGCAGGTTTATTTGATCCATTTTTGTATCTTTGTCATTTTATTTTATTACCATTAATTTAATACTAACGAAATAAAATGAGAAGAAGAAATGTAAAATAAAATTCATTTACTCACCAATGTAGTGCCTGTTTCACTGAGCTGCAGATCTACGCGAGTGTCCCCAAACGTTTGAAACGCACCGTAGCTTGTAAGTGCCCAGACGTGCTCTGGTGTTTCCTTGCTGCCTTGGTAAAACAATCCAGTGTGGCTCCAAACACCAAATCGGTCAGTTGCAAGCAAAAGGCATTCCGAGCAGTACAATTTGCAGCGTTTCTCAGAGGCTGTGAGCCACAGGTGCCGTTCATAATTGCTCGTCTGAAAATGACAGACAAGCCCTTTCCTTGCTGGGACAGGCTAGCTAGCGCAGGAGTTGGGCGACCTCTTTCCACAACAATATCCAGCTTTTCGTGAAAGGTCCGTCTTGAAAATTGTGTGGAAAGTAGTTCTGCAACCAGATCAAGTCTTCTCCTTCGGCCATTTTGGGTCAAAATGCAGCAACAGCTCCCTCTAGCAGACGCTAATCCAATCACCGAACGCGCACGTCCAGTCTCGACGTAAAGCCTTCTAGCTGGCCCTGGTACGCAGACTCGTGATCTGATTGGCTATTGCAACCTAATTGTGCCCGTTCACTGACAGCGCACAGGGGCCTGCTCTGTTTAAACTGAAGCCCCCGAGCAAGTTTAATTTACCTGGCAACACAAGCTAGCTGAAATATGATTGGTTAAAAACTCTACCATAATAAATAAGTTATTTATCGAGTGGCTTTCAATGTTATTTTAAATAACATCGAAAGCCACTCGACTAAGTCGAAATAATATGACGTAAAGAATACAGAGAATAATTTTGTTTACATATTTATGAAAATAAAATAACATAAATTAAATGTATGTTATTCTCATAAAAATAAATTTATTAAATTTACCTTTCTGAGAATGTTTAGGCCAGCAGAGAAGGCCTTGCTGGCTCTGACGGAACACCACTGAATATACTAAAGTACTGAGTAATATTTAGGAATTAAGGATTAGGTTCAGCAACAGGAGGATTCTTTTGAAATTACAACAGATGATGAAATCCGTATTACACAACCTAAAAAAAAAATCTCAAAATCTGTTTGACGTGCTCGAAAAAAAGGAAATATATATTTTTAACCCTGGAGAACCCGAACCCAAGAACCTTTTTCTTCTTTGGAAAATGATGAATTTTACATTAAATGACTGCTATATGTAATGACTGCTAAAATATATGTTTTTTCAAATATTCAATGCTTTATTCCTAATTTATGATGAGGGCCAAATATGACCGTTTGGGATTTAAGGGCAGCATTTGAGAAGCAGAATTTATAGGGGCCAAATTTGACCCCGTGGGTTCTCCAGGGTTAAATGTCCAAAATATGTTTAGAGACACATAAAGCCAACTCACATGACCTGTGTAATATGTGACGATAACAATATTTCTAAAGGACAAATTGTGGTATGTTTGGTTTTTATTTTTTTCACATGAATGTTATTGTTGGGGGAGAATATAAAATTTATTTATAAGAAAAGTGACGTTCATGACAGTTGCTGCACATTTTGAAAGCGCGCCTCCAGTCGTCGCCTGTGGGTATTTCAAAGATGCAGTATGTTCCCGGTGGCACCGCTAGATGTCGCACAAACAAACAACATGCACTCCTGCAGCAATAAGACATTTGGCTCTCCTCTTCCACCCTCTTCAAAGGACGATAAACCGAACTCGCGACGCTGCCTGTCAACGTTGAGCATTTGAAACCAACAGACGCTTGATGCAGAGCTTGAAGCAAACAAGAGTCATGTGTTGAGTCATCTGCAGACCGGCAAGCGGCGCGTAATTCCTCCGTCGTCGTGCCTCGGAGAAAGGACACAAGCTTGGGTCTCGGCTACTGCGCACATCGATCAGCGATCAGCTCCAGAAGCCGAAGTCTCCAGCTCATCGATCCGCCTCGACCTCCAGGGAGGAGTAAGAGTGCGCAGAAAGATGCGCATCCGTGCTTTTCTTTAGTGCCGTCTCAGACCAAACAAGTGTCCAGTCCGTAATCATTCGATAAATGAGCGATGCCAGGGGTGACCAAGTACAATTTGGTGGACGACTCCCTCGATTTGAGGATCCCCATGCATAACGAGGAGGTGTTCCAGCATGGAGTCAGCTTCGAGGCGAAGGTAATTAATTGTTGGACGATTGTGTGATCTGCTTCTTTTTCTTCCTCGTTGTTCATTGCCATGAAGCATCAATGTGTTCCAATAACAAAGCCATTTGTCTCTGTATTTGATAGTATTACCTTCTTTCTTTTGTCACAAACATTTTCCACCAATTCTGTCCAGCAATGCTGTTCGAAGTGTCTCAGTAGGAGTTTGAGTTGATGCACTATGACAGTCGAGTAACAAGTGGTAGTGGCTTTCTCTGACATGGATTTCCTTTGGATTCTTTCAGTACATCGGCAGCTTGGAAGTGGGCCGTCCTGGCAGCCGCATGGAAATAGTTGCAGCGATGAGAAGAATCAGAGTAAGAGACAATCAAATATTTCAGATCCTCGACTTGTCTAACTACTGTAATAGCAAAGCATACCCATGAACAAGCAAACGGTGAAGTGGATGCTTGCTGACAGTTGTGTTTAATGTCACACCTTGCGCACAGTGATGGGCGATCCTCTTTACGCTCCATCCGGCTGTGCCCGGTCATATTCCCTGCACACTCTCTAATCTGTCAGGAGTTGTTAAATGCCATCCAGATTCTGACTTGATGCCTGAGGTTTATTCGCCACACTATTTGAAAAGAACAACATCTCTCGCGAGGCTCAGACAAGGCCAGCGACTGCAGAGCAATAACTTCTCACTGCAGTGCGAAATGCGTTGGAGGAAAGGATTTACTATCTGTTGGTCAGCGCCGAGATCTAATCTAACATCCAATTTATTCAGTCACACAGAGGCCGGCTGTGTCTTCGATGACACGCAATGAGGGCTTAATCCTCATCTGGGATAGTGAAGCCTTATTGGCATATGTTGAGGAAAATTTCGTCTATTTAAAGCTGCGATCGCCCGCTCAGAGCATCTGGGCTATAAGATCCCCCGCCCGATTCCACCCTAACATCCCTTCTACATGTGCAAGTATTCAAATCATTGTTTGTTGTCTTCTATTCATGTGGCTGTTTGCTGAGTATTTTTTTTTTCCAAACCACTACTGTGCCCCTCCCTTGCGGAAGCATCGTGACGTTCGGGGGAAAAAAAGTGATTTCAACAAGAGGCAAATTTTTGAAAAGTATTCACGGAGCATTTCAACTCATGCTACATTTGCTAACTGTAAAGCTTTTAGCTCGTGTGGTGTCATGAAACAAATTCATTTCCTCAAGTTCTTTTCAGAGAATAAACCATGTCCACGTGACTGCAGCTACTTGTCGCGCCTCCCCGACGGACCTGCGCCGATGGACTGAATCTTGATGGAGGCACGCGACAATAGGGCAGGGTCTGGTCGGTGACGGACATGTAGTATGACATCTCGCCCGATCCAAGACACAGAACGATATTTATCTGGTGGTCTGACCACGTGACCGTCATGATGGACAAAAAAAAAAAGTCTTGTAGTTTGAGAAGGCCATTTGGCTTTGGACTTTTTCTAAGCAGTTCAGCACCAGTTTAAGAAGCGTTATCGCTTTCACACTGCTACAACTACAATGGATAATTGACGCCATTCTTGGCAAGATTCCTGTCACAATTTCAGGTTGCTGAGCATACGAAGCTTGCGCTTCAAACGGTTGAACAACCTGAAGTCAGTGAGGGTAAAGTTTTGTCCTTCAGAATCGAGCTTTTGTTGATGTTGATGCTCCAGTTAGGCTTTTCCTCCTGGCATTGCACGAACGCCTGCTCTAGGAGTGTAAATAGTCCTTCAACATGACTCCAACGAGTCCAAGCCGCTTGTTGTGTCAATATGAAAATTGAAGACGCCGATGCGGTTGTTGAAACCAATTTGTTTTCTTTTTAGTGGCAGGTGAATGTGCATGCAATTGCGCGCTCATTTCATCCAATGTTATGCCTCATCTTCCTCTGACAGCTTTGTGTGTTGAGATGGATGGCAGTGCTTCACGCGTGCTACAAGGAAATAGCATGAGAGCGGATCCTAGTCCACACACATTACAGAGGCAGTGAATCCATCACCTGAGCGGCCACACTGTCAATGTCAGAAAAATTGCCACTCCTCGATGAGATGGATGAGTGGCGAGTAAGAGCATCTGACAAGCTGCATTATTGAATCTTGTGGCTGTTACGCACGCTCATCGCTGGTTAGTAGATAAACCGCTTGCTGATTCGTTGCCATAAACGTCATGGCTACTTGCCGCTTGACTGGAAATAACAAAGTCTTCATTTGAAATCCAGACGGATGGATTTCAGTCTCATGTGTTAGGACTAGTGCTGTCAAACGATGAAAATATTTAATCGCGCTCGAATGTATCAATGTCATAGTTAAATCATAATTAATCGCAATTAATCACACATTTTTATTTATTCTAAATTTCCTTTGATTTTTTTTTGTCCTATTTTTTCCCATTTTAATGCTCTCATCAACGTGGAATGGTGGATCAGTTTTCTTTGTGCAAAATGCAAATATTTACTCAAACAACAATGTCGATTTTCAATTTTACATGAACATTTTTCACCTAGAGCAGTTATTCAAACTTGGAGCACATTTTATTATTTTAGAGCCACGTAACATCCGCTGTGACGTGGTGACGCATTAATCTTACGATAAAAAAAATGAATCCTGTTCAAATTTATAATTAAATTAATGCCGATAATAACGCATTAAACTGACAGCACTCGTTAGGACAAATGGAAGGATGAGTCGAAACCGAGTGAAAAGGCTTGTCAACGTGAGGACAAACAAAATACGACGTATCCTCAATCGACTCGGAGTGCTCGTCGTGATCACTTCATCATCGGATGTTTTCAGACACGATGTGCGTGATTTCAAATACATTACGGCCGCAGCGAGCTCTCTGGGCCGAGATGTCTACAGCAGGACACTCCATCGTTAATCATGAAGAGGGATGAAAAGTGTACTAAATATCTCAACCACCCGCTGTGATGGCTGAATTTGAAATCTTTAACGGATTCCGAAAGGAGAACCTGAAAGCGCCAGCGTGTTTACTCAAGCTTGTATTTCCTCAGAGAGGACGATAATCAAAACCGTCCAGCTATTCAGACGACGCTGTCCCTCTTTTCCAATACATCATCTGTCACCGTGTAAAGAGAGCCGTCTCAGTGGGAGTGTGCAGTATTCATCATTCTCTCCACCAGCGTGTTTTTCAACCTCTTTTTGAATTTGTTTCAAGTCACCTTGAAATGCTAACACGATTGTTTTGCTTTTCACAGTACGAATTCAAGCTGAAGAACGTCAAGAAAAAGAAGGTCAACATTGTTGTTTCCACGGACTTTGTCAAAGTCATCCTAAGAAAAAAGAAGGTCAGTTCTATAAAATGTCATTTTATTACTACAGGAAAGTCTAACTCAGCGTCTCACTTTTTATATGTCCTGACAGCGAAAAGGCTGGTCTTGGGATGAGAGTACAATCTTGGTGACGCAGGATCCCATATTCAGGTGGGGACAAGCATTTCATACTTTTTCCATTTCCATTACTATTAGATTTTAGGTCATCTTCACTTTTCTTTCCCAAATTCAATTACTTTTAGTTTGTTTTTTATTAGTTTTCGTATTTGTCATAGACAGATAGATCACCGATCACTAATCCGATCAGAATTTAGACCGACCAATCCAATCTATTTAAAGAATTTGTTTATTTACTCAACAGTCACTGTACAGGACTTGGGAGTTGCCTGGCCCACAAATAAACCAAAATTTGTGTATAATTGGCACCCATTGAAATGCATTGGGGTGAGAAAAAAAAGATTTATACCCTGGGTCCAGTGGTTAGCATGTCAACCTCACAGTGCAGAGGTGCAGGGTTCGATTCCAGCTCCGGCCTCCCTGTGAGGAGTTTGCATATTCTCCCCATGCCTGCGTGGGTTTTCTCTGGGTACTCCGGCTTCCTCCCACATTCCCAAAACATGCATGGCAGGTTAATGGAACACTCTAAATTGTCCCTCTGTGTGAGTGTGAGCGTGGATGGTTGTTCGTCTCTGTGTGCCCTGCGATTGGCTGGCAACTAGTTCAAGGTGTAACCCGCCGACTGCCTGAAAACAGCTGGGATAGGCTCCAGCACACCCCGTGACCCTTCTGAGGATAAAAGTGGCTCGGAAAATTGATATATAATTATACCCCAGAAATTTGCCCCAAAATGCTGAGAAACATTCAAATCACCCCCCAAAAAAGAAATACAAATCTGATGGTAAATGCTGGTAACTTTTGTATAACAATGGCATCACAGAACGTTCCCGGATTGAGCGAAATTGTGTTTCCTATCAAAGATGAATCGGCAAATTATGACACCTGTTTTCTGAATTTGGTCATGTGATGATTGCAAGCTGAGCTGTGATTGGCCGTTACCTAAACCCTGAGCAACTGTGCAACTGTGATGTCTATCAATCAACAGCAAGTGACAAAATGGCAGCCGCCTTGGATGGATAAAAACGGGTGGATTTTGCTGCTCAATTCATATTCCAGAAACACAGTATTAATCAGAATACTAGTGGGGCTACATAGAACATATTATTTATAAAGACCATTTTTTAACTTGACTACCCCTTTAAGACGTGAACGAAAGCCGACACACTCTCTTTCTGCCACCAGGATTTTTTACGTTTCACATGATGCACAAGACCTGAAGATCTTCAGTTACATCGCAAGAGATGGAGAAAGCAATAGCTTCCGCTGCAATGTCTTCAAGTCCAAGAGGAAGGTAAGAGAAACATCCCCGCGAAACCCGACGATGTCATGAATGACCACGCGTGAGTCGTTTCACAAGGACTTCAAACCAATCGGTAACTCGTCCAGCAGGCCGGTGCTGATGTGGTGATGAGTTGACGGAAAAGAAAATATCTGCATATTAAGTACGTCGCGGAAATTCTTCCCCCCCAAGACAAAGATAATTCCTCGGTGCTCCCTTTCTCATGGAGACGAGACAGACAGTGACTTAGATGACACTTAATATTAATCATCCTGCTTGGAAGAGAAATGAGGATTGTGTGTGCATGCGTGTGCGTGTTTCTCTGCTCTGAAAGACAGCGCTGCTGAATAACGTCACCTCATTGTCTGGAGAATGGCCTGAGTGGTTTTTTTGTTTTTTTTGTGGCTGCTGTATACCATGCATGTAACTGAGCAGGAGGAGATGGAGCAGTTGATACGAGCAAATTAGATTTCTTCTCACGACATTTATATGAAGCTTTTAGCTTCAGTCTGGGGAGAACCAGCTGCTTTATTTTGACAATACCGTTGTAGTAGGTTTGATGGGGCAATATATGAACGATTACATTAGTTATTTTTTGCGACTTTGTTATTCATGCGACTTTTCCTATCAAATGTAAAGTCTCAAAATTCTATAAAAATGTCTGTGGAACTACAACAAGAACTGTTGGCTGCAGCCTGCTGTATGAACCATTTTGTCTCTGCCTGCGCCTGGATGAAATCCACCAACATACCACCTGCACCACAACTTAGACATCCTTTTAGCGAGTCGAAAATCTAGTCTGCCTTCTGTCACCAAATTGTCACGCACGGTGAGGCGTGTAATACAAAACACCCCCAGAACGCCCAGCAAGGTGCAACGCGATCTGCCGAAATTCCAAACAAGGCAAAATCGATTTGCCCCGGCATGCAAATGAAGCTACACCAATTTTTACTGTGTAGAAGTTGCTTGCTTGCCTATTTAGCGTCCTAGCTTGAACCAGAGCCTCCCTACCCTTCTCAAACATGCAAGCATGTCATGAAAGCGCCTGATATCCGTTTTAAATTTGGGGGGGGGGGGTCAAATAATCTCAAATGACTCCTGAAACATTTAACTTCCTATCATAGAGTTTTTCCTTTACGACGTAATTGCTTCAATCTGAGCTGACCAATCAGTCACTACAGCAGCAGAATCAATACAGAGCAGTGGAAGCTTCCCCCTCTTCCATATACTTCCCCCGCAGCAATCCTTTCTCCTATTCCACCTCGTTTTCGTCCCGCCGGCTCCCTTCATCTTTCCATCCTCCCTCGCAGCTTGATCCCGACCAGCTATTGGTCTCACACGCACTCTCGTCTCCCTCCCCAGTCTCAGGCCATGCGGATTGTGCGGACAGTAGGTCAAGCGTTTGACGTGTGTCACCAGCTGACCTTGCAGACTCAAACAGATGACCAGGAGGATGACGAGGAGAAGGAGGAGGAGCCTGATGCCACGCCAGGTGCCAAACATCACAAACCGTTCCTTTTCTCCTGTCACAAATCGCCCTTAACTGCCACTTGTCACACCAACTTCCCCCTTCTTGCTTCTTCAAGCACCTGCTGGGAGAAAAAAAAAAAAAGGCAGAGAATATCTGCCGCTGTCGCCAAATGATCGTGTTCATTATAGCTGGCGGTGCTGCGGCTGCACTCTCGTGCTGGCGAGTAGTTTGAGTCATTGATTAAATCATTTGCTCTTGTGGATTCGACACACCGCCTCGCCTCTATGGATGAGTTGCATGCTGACAAGATCAGAAAAAAAAAAAAAAGAGCCAGAGCATTAAAGGTCCCTCATATGTGTCTGCGTTCTGTGCAGCCAACAAGAGGTTTGCATTGTCAGAGGAGACCGACCTTGAAGCCACAACAGAGGAGAGTATCGAGTGCAACACTTCATCAGACCCGGAGAGGAACAAAAAGGTCCTTGGTAATAATGGGAAGGTACAGACCGTAAATTAGACTTGATCATTTTAGTGCCACTCATTGTTATTCCATTCAAACAAACAGGAGACGACAGATGGCGGCGCCCACTTCCAAGTGACATTTATGGATGCTTTCAGACAATTTACATGCAGCAGATTTTTTATTTGGGATGCCTGGAGAATCTGATGAGAATCCCAAAAAAATAAAAAAATAGGCCTCGGATGGGTGGCTCTCCATCCTCGCTGTTGGTAAGCGCGGTCGTTTTGCTCTTCTCCTCTCGGCTGCAGGGTTCCAAAGGTGGCTCTCTTCTCCTCAACTCGCCGGCCAGGAAAGTTTCTGGAGCGGGCGAGCCGGCTGCAGATGCGCCGTGCGGTTCAGAACACCAGCTACAACTGTTGCAGAAACAGTTACAGCAGCAGGAGCAACAGGCACTGGCGGCTTCGGCTCAGGTACCCGAGATGTTTGTTTCAATGGTCATTGGGGTGCATTTGATGTCGATGATTCAGAGAAAAGGTTTCACGCGTAATGAATGGATGCATGGGTGGACCGATCAGCTTTAGAAATCCTTTGCCGAAATAGCTATTTCCACATATACTCACAAAAAGTCAAATCACTGATATTTGGTTTCTGAATGAGCCAAAAAAAAAGCACCACATTTGTCCGTCTCGAAACTTTTCAATACACACTTCCAACTGTTTGCTGTTGCAGTAGTTGTTGCGCAACTTACTGTTCTCAAGTAGAGAGAATGAGAAGCCGAACGGCAAAATTCACCAAATTTCTTGATCGTTTTACGATCAAGAAATTTGAAAAGGTGTCCACTTCCATGCCTTTCTGTGACTCTTCCAGGCTATTCGTTAATTTATTACAGCGGGAAGCGTTATCTCAGACAGGCTCACGGAAACAATTAACTCATTCACTCCCAAAGACGTTTATAAACGTCTTTTCAGACTTGGTCTAGAATTGGCTGGAACTGAATGAGTTCCAGCCAATATATATATATATATATATATATATATATATATATATATATATATATATATATATATATATATATATATATATATATATATATATATATATATATATATATATATATATATATAAGAGAAGAAAATATCTATTATATATCCTGTATATATATAATATACTGTATATATATATATATATATATATATATATATATATATCCTGTATATATATAATATACTGTATATATATATATATATATATATATATATATATATATATATATATATATATATATATATATATATATATATTTTTTTATATATATATATATATATATATATATATATATATATATATATATATA
>CAAKHF010017088.1:0-11263 GCA_901007745.1 Hippocampus kuda
CGTGTTGGACTGGTTGCTCAAAGCAGTTATTCCCGTTGGATCAATGAAAGTGTACATCAGGTCACAGACTGTTTAAGATAAGATAAGATAAGAAAACCTTTATTAGTCTCGCAATGGAGAAATTCCCATTTCACAGCAGCAAAGTTATGAAAGGAAGAAGTAGAACAACAAAATATAGGAGCTGCTGGAAAGGCAGCCACTCACGCGGCGCCATTTTGAAGTCAAAATCACTTTACTCAGTGAAGATATCCTGAGCCTGTTAAAGTATCATTTTTGTTTCTAAATTCAGCTGAAGCTTCAGGCGAACTGATTATCGGGTTCTTGGAATCACACCTTACTTTGTCTTCTTTTTCACTTCTCTTGTTGATTTGCTGGCAGCCCGGTGATCCAGTGATTAGGGCGTCGACGTCACAGTGCAGAGGTACGGGGTTCAATTCCGGCTGCGGCCTCCCTGTGTGGAGTTTGCATGTTCTCCCCATGCCTGTGTAGGTTTTCGCCGGTTTCTTCCCACATTCCAAAAACATGCATGGCAGGCTGATTGAACACTCTAAATTGTCCCTAGGTGTGAGTGTGAGCGCGGATGATTTTTCGTCTCTGTGTGCCCTGCGATTGGTTGGCAACCGGTTCAGGGTGTCCCCCGCCTACTGCCCGAAGACGGCTGGTATAGGCTCCAGCACCCCCCATGACCCCTGTGAGGATAAGCGAATCAGAAAATGAATGAATGAATGTTGATTTGCCCTCATCCTACATGCACTTGGCTGGTTTGCATTCATTTGAGAAACTGGGAAAAGCTTGGCCCAGCACTGACTGATCCGTATCATTAATTAGCAACGCTCTCGCACTGTTAGCGGAAGGAACCACCGATAAACATACTCGAGGAGGGTATGTGGTAAAATGCCCTACAGCTGCTTTGTCGTCATGGTGAACAAACAAGAAATATGTCATATATGCTCATCAGAGTACAAAGTTGAAAGGATTTGAAGCAACAAATCTCATGCAGGAGGTACCCGCTGGCACTGAGAAGTAAAAACAAACAAAAACATACTGGCACATGCTCCAAGCAACGGCAATCAGGTTAGTGTTTGCTCTGACAGATAGGCTTGTTTTCCTAATGGCTGAGCATGTTTGCTTTGTGCTTGTCAAATGCATTTGCTTGGACGTGCAGGCTCATTCAAACCTCCATCACCGTCCATGCAGAGAGCTCATTTAAAGGTATTTTTTACTTGCATCTCACGCATATTGTATTTCTTTCACGTGTACCTTTGGCCAGAATGTATTCGTACTTGCAGTAAAATTTTCAGCAAAGTGAATATAGGTGTGGCAATTTTCCATCTTCAACACAAGATCCAAAGCTTTTGAATAAAGTTCCGCTGTATGCCTCTTCAACTCGTTTATAACGTGGTACAACAAATGATTTGTGAATAGAGCGGATAGATCCCCTGCTTCCAACCTCTCAAAGGTTTCCATCTTGTACTGAATTAGGGCTGTCACTATTTAATCTTTTTTGATGAGATCATCCTATCGATTATTCTGTTGAATAATCAAGTCATCACTGGGATTTGCGAGTCAGAATCTGAAGGAACCCATATAGAAGTGGTTGGTGGGTTGAGCAGTTTTCCGTGTGTCATGTCGAAATTATATTCCATGCAGAATTTTTATTTTTTTTTAAATGGGTTTCATTGAAGTGGGTGCAGTGGCCGGTGTGATATTTGAGTCAACAATCAGCTTTTGTTTCTCTGTGTTGGTGGAGTGACCCACATTGAGTCAAGCCTGTGGGTTGAGTGGAAGGAATGATGGCATTTCCTGACTGTCAAACAACGACGACTCTCCAGCAAGTTTCTTAACCCCCCCCATCCAATAACCTGAGTAATGAGGATGGATACAAGGAGACGAGTTACAAGCTCACCTCTCAATATTGCCCAGGTACAGTGCTACCAGAAACATGACTCTACACACTGAGGCAGAGGTGGTACCATCCTGGCCATGCACCATGAAATTCATGTATTCTGTAAATTCAACATACTGTACTCAATTTCTTTTACAGGAACCACACTTTAACTCAGCAGTGTCAAACTCATTTTAGTCGCGGGCCACTTTTGAGTTACGTCTTCCCTTGGAGGGCCGTTATGACAGTGAAACCACAAAATTATTACTTGTACACAACAAATTAATAGTTTACTGGTTTTTAAATCAGTCAAGTCGATTAAAATATTTTGATCAATTATTGTTGAAGTGAGGGTAAACAGGCTAACAAAAGTATTGCAAAATCTGAACGTTATTACACGTGACAATTTAATATTTCGGTACAGATTTTAGCAAGTTGACACACATGATTTGCTTTCGCGGGCCACATAAAATGACCCGGCGGGCCGGATCTGGCCCCCGGGCCTTGAGTTTGACACCTGCGCTTAAACTGGAGTTCCAAGAAGAATTTGACTATTATCATATAAAAGCATTCATATATTCAAACTTGCATTGGCGAATGATGGGCTCATAGCTTGTGTGGTGGAGCCACTTTTGTTTGAGACACTTATTTGAAAGCAGTCTCAAAGTGCTCTGTCCATGTCCACCTGTGCTGCAATAGTGCTGCAGTCTCCTCCATGAGGAAAAGAGAAAAAAAAAGGAAACTATTGATCTAAACTATATGACAGTATTTTAGTTTTTGTAACTTTATGAGTTGACTGTTTTTAGGTACTACCATCTTGAATATACTTCTTCTTTTCTGCTGCTTTGTGAATGGCTGTAACTTCATGTCTTTTTAATATGTCCAGCCTGCAGTTGGCTGATGGCTGTCTCAGAACGGGAGGCAGCTGTTGCCTGCTGTGTTGGGGCGCAGTGCTTTTGGCATAAATAACACTGCATGCCTTCCTCAGTCAATTCATTGAGCCACTGCTTGTCAACGCCACTGGCTCGTGTGCTTTGAGACAAGATGGAAAGAGGAATCAAAAATAATGTTTCAATCACGTCCATGTTGTCTTTGCGCTGTTATGCTCCTTTATGGAAACGGATTTTTATCACCACACAGACGCGTCCTGTCCTGCATTCCGCCCCTTGCTATCACTCGTGTTTCAGAACAAATTTCCACATGTTGCCACCACCATGAATTATTACATGTCAACTACCTGTTGCGTAAATTTTTCTGCTGTTTCACTTGGACTTGACTTTGCTCCTCGCCAGGTCGCTTTCGAAAGAAGTGCCTAAAAATCATAAACATTACTTTGACACGAAGGAAACCTTTATTTTAATCAACACATGCTTAGATGAAAAAAAAAAAAAAAGAAATGGCGACGCAGATTAATTTGTGGTGGCCCACCACAGACAAATGTAAACATTTGCTAAATTTCATTTTATTTCACCAATCTTTACTCTTGCTCATTCTACCTTTGTGTGTGCTATTTTGACAAGTTATTGATCATATGGAAATGGCTTGCTCCCTTTGACAATGCCATTTTTACAGTTGAACAAACACGCCATTTTTGGGGTCTCCTGAAAAGCTATTATTTTGGAGGTACAAGGATTCAGCCCAATGCCAGCGATATGTGGGGAAACGCCTTATTCAGTTCATTGATCGGAATGAAGACATTACAGCTGATTACAGAATTTGCATAAAATGTGAACTATTGGCTGATCTCATGCCGCCGTACAGTTCTTTCGAAGGTCTAGTCCCCTGTAAACAGTTCCATCTCTGCATGGAACTTGATCAGTCTTCCTTTCAAACCATGTATCTGTTTGGATTTTAGTAGTTTTTGTTTTCTGACATTTTCCACAAGCTGGTATGTAAATATACCCAGAATTGCTCCCCCGAATGAACAGGGCAAATCTCGGGCAAAATGTGTTTTCTTGTTCAGCCGAGTTCACCTCATCTCATTACAACGGCAGAACACTGCACTATTGTTTAGCTCCAAATATCCCAGTAAAGTAAAGTAGATACCGAAACGAGATGCTTCTTTGCTTGATCTCGTCTGATCCCCAGCTCCCGTTTGTGCCACTGTGCTTTGAACTTCTCCAGGTTTGGGTAAATTAGCTTTGGCGATTTCAGCTTTGCTCTCATTTAGCCTTCTCTCACACTTGAAGTACCAAACCCTTTTATGTAACACAGGGTCGAAAGTTCAGTAGAGTCCATTTATTGTCACATGATTGGGAGGGGCGGAGGTTTAGGAATAATAAGGTGGCAGCGAAAAAACAAAGTCGACGTTGTTTGATGATGTGAGAAATGAAATTGTGTGAATGCATGTGGAATCAGCTGTCCTATGACGTAGTCAGTGTCTACCTCCTAACCAGAGGTCGCATTAGTCACATCGGTACAAGTCACAAGTAAGTCTCACGTTGTAACCTTCATGTCTCAATTAAGTCCCAATTTACTGTGACAAGCAATCCAAGTCGAGTTGCCACCAAATTTCAAGCAAGTCGAATTAAGTCATTATTTGATTCAAGCAAGTCGTAACGTAAGTGATCAAATCTTACCCATCTCTTCAGATTAATGAATGAATGAAAATAGACCACTGTAGAAGCTTGCTACATTGTGGGAGTATATAGACCAGGCAACCCTTGAGTGGTCCTTTGATTCATCTTTTTTTTCTTTCTACCTTTGTTTCTTCGTCCATCAATTTTCTAATCTGCTTATCCTCACAAGGGTCGCGGGCTTGCTGGAGCCTATCCCAGCTTCTTTGGGCAGAAGTCAAGGTGCAGTCTTTATGAACTTTTTGCCAGACAGTCGCAGGGCGAACATAGACAAACAACCATTCGCACTCACACTCACATCGAGGGACAATTTAGAGTGTTCCAATACCCACCGTGCATATTTTTGGAATGTGGGAGGAAACTGGAGCACCCGGATAAAACCCACGCAGACACGGGGAAAACGTGCAAACTCCACACAGGAAGGCCGGAGCCGGAATTGAACCCTGCACCTTTGCACTGTGAGGCGGACTTGCTAGCCAGTCGTCCCACCATGTTGCCCAGACTGCATTATTTCTTTTAATACTTTGTGGCTGAACTGCTTTTTAAGGACACAGCCTTCTAAAACTGTCATTCGAAACAGTTTTGGTATTCGGTTTACCTCTTGAGTCTCACTGCTGTGCTGCTGCATTAAAGTCAATTACATATAATTAAAATGAATCACTCCTTCCTGCTTTATAGAGTAGATGACACAAAGACTCAGTCAGGTGCAGTGTATATTCTCCCCTTAGGACAAAGCATGTGCACACACATACTTTACGACTATGTCATAAACCTGATATATTTTGGCCCATGTGACTACCATGGTGACAAGGCCAGGGTCTTGGCCATGGCCGACTGTCCATGGGGGAATCTCTTAGGGCACGTTTGCAGTGAGACACAGAGGGGCCTGAATGGTGAGTCAATCAGAAGAGAGCATTTTTTTCTCCGATGGCTCATCTGACTGAGATCTGTGAGAAATGTAGACAAAGTACCTCTTTGTTCCATTTCGGACCATGCAGTCACATGACGTGAACTATTCACAGCATTGAAATTAATTTTATCAACTGGGAATCGATGACTGGAAAGCTTTCTGTGTGTTAAATCGGGCACTTCACCCACCATGTAGCTGATCGTCTACTTTGTAGTATATCATCCATTTAATACGCTGCTGACTCATGGCAGCTTGACCAGGAACAACCTGCTTTCCAGTCTCCTCTGTACCGCTCTGTACGAAACAGACTTATGCTGAAAATAGCACGAAAAAAAATACTGTAATAATAAAATCAGGTTTCTCTTGCTAATTACAGATCAAATCTGTACTCTCATCAAAGCGGTGAATGAAGTCATCATGATAAATGATGTGTGACTGATTCACATTTCATGATTCATGTAACACGATGGTGGAAAAGTTCACTGCCCCACAAAATATGCAGCATAATACCAATGCAATGCATGTTGAATTGGTTTTGTCATTTTGTCTGCTTCACATTCACATGACACTGTAACAAGGATGCGCATCTGCGTGTCATAATTCATGAAATCAATTTTGAACAAGACAGCAGAGAGTTTTTGTTTGTACTCCTCATTTCCCCCCAAGTAGAGTATTAAAATGACACTTTTGCATCAGTGAAGCAGTGCAAGCTGTTGTTGGTGTGCGGTACAGGCAGGTTATGCAAATTACAGTGTCTTGAGGCATTTTCACAGCTCTGTGAGTGGGAATTGTTTGAAGAAGAACTTTCAAAAAAACAAAAACATTTTGCCCAAACTTTGCCGCACGAGCATACCCGAAATGACAAAATGCCTCTTCCAATCCATGTTCAGTTGATCTGTCTGTGGGAATTTCAGGAAAACAAAAGTTCCATATATTACCCCTTTCTCTTCAGCTTGTCCTGCACACCCAAAACTCAACCACACACACCTCGCTGGAGTACTGTGGCCCAGTCATGCTGGAACAGAAAAGTCCCAAATGCTTCTCATAAAGATTTAGACAAATGAAGTCGCCTTGTGTACTGCCGGATTGATGTATGTTTTTTTTTTTTTTTTTTTTTAATGAAAATGTTTTGGGATGTATTTTAGTCAGGAGAAAGATTTGTAAGGAGGAACCAAACTGCTGATTTGGATCTTGGAGTGATGACGTTTGAGGAACATTGACGTTAGGGCTGTCACATTTTTACCGACGAAAATGTCCAACAGTGATAAGAACGCCTCTGCAATTAACACTTGACTATGCCAAATTGACATTTGAACACGATACAAATACTTCAAAGTCAAGCACATTTTAATATTGCTGTTCAAGGGTCTGGTGTTGTTGACATTCACAAATGCCTCCCTTTGCCATTATTAGCTACTCCAAACAGATGTGAGGAGTTGTTTTTAAATAATAATAATAATAATAAAAGATAAGATGCAGCAGTGACCATCACGCTTGCCTGGTTCGTATTTACTTTTCTTCCATGTTTCCCACAATAATCACATCACGTTACACTTAGAGTTAATCACTGCTGAGCCATGTAGACTCACTTTGGAGCTAGCTAACTTTGCTTCAGAAGCTTGAACTCACACGTGCAGAACGATTTAGTTAAAGATCATACTTTGCTCCCCGTTTAAGTTGTGATCTGACGACCTGTGACGAGGCTTTATCTCATTCGGCGTCAGCTGCATTCTAGTAATCAGCCACTCACACAGGTGCCGTTTGCAAAATGAATGTTTATCACATCAAACCTTCTCTGTGTGTTGGCTCTTCTAAATGACTTTGACTGATCTTGCATGCGGTCACATTACACCCACAATACTTTGGCTCCATCTTAAGTCTGTCATTGGTCTGCATTTGGCTCAATCTGTGCCCCAAAGCCAGGAAAAAATGTTTTTGACCTTTAATATTGGAGTGTGTGTGGCGTGGTGCAAGAGTGTCTGTGCAAACAGTTTCATTTTTGGCAGAGGGAAAGGGAAGCAAGCTCATATAGTATCATGTTCTGTTATAAAATAACAAATACATGATCCAAGTCAATGAATAGCTGCCCTGGTATCCGCAACATGCAACCAAACTCCTTGTTGATTTTTGTTCTCCACGCAGATAACCACTTGGTGTGATTTTGAATGAATCTGCTCAGAAGAATTGCTGGGACATTGTGTGTCTGTTGCCTTGAACCTGCAGCAAGACATTAAATCCATCTGA
Source organism: Hippocampus kuda (assembly GCA_901007745.1). Taxonomy (NCBI): domain Eukaryota; kingdom Metazoa; phylum Chordata; class Actinopteri; order Syngnathiformes; family Syngnathidae; genus Hippocampus; species Hippocampus kuda. The sequence goes on from CAAKHF010017088.1 coordinate 7,616, forward strand.
ATAAACTTGAGTGGAAAGTGGAAGTAAATAGGTACAGTTATTAAAGGTTTGATAATCGTGACAGTTTGACACTGGAATGATGTCCTCTTGGAACATTTATTTTGAAATACAAATCTGAGGTCAACCAGTTTCCCAGAACGGACAGTGTTCAACCTTCAACCCATATCATACTGAGTGATGTCTCAGTAAGATACATGCTTTAGATCAGGGGTGTCAAACTCATTTTTGTAGTGGGCTACATTTTAGTTACCGTTTCCCTTGGAGGGCCGCTATGACTGAAACCATATAAAAAAGTAAAGAAAAACAGTTTATTCAACTATTGTTACTGTTTCGTCACGAGAAAATGCTTACAATATGTTTATTTTTTATTACATAGGATAATTTTTCAATTTGGTAGAGATTTTAGGAATCATCTTGGAAGTTGACATTTTTTGTTTCCCTTCACGGGCCACATAAAAGGATGTGGCAGGCCAGATCTGGCCCCTGGGCCTTGAGTTTGACACCTGTGCTTTAGATCTGCCACTGTATGCTTCGATCAGGAATGTGCCCAAAGTAAAAAAGAACAGTACTTTATGGTTCGCACATGTAGATTTAAAGGAGATATGATATGCAAAATTGTAATTTTAATGACTTGTAAATCAATAGGTGTGAAAGGCCCGCCTACTCATCAGGTGGAAACAACCAAGGCAATCTTTTAGCTGCCTATTTATGAAAAGGATGTCTGAATTTAGAGCCCAGTTTTATACACACAGCAACAAATACATAATTACAGTAAATGACTAAAGGTAACACCAAAACAACACAATGTAACTCCAAGTCACTCACACTTCTGTGGAATCAACCTGTCCAATGGTGATTTTGAATCCGTTTGAGCTGTTGTTGTGCCAATGAAACAGGAAACAGGTGGAAATGAGAGGCAATTGCCAGGACAACCCAGATAAAGTTGTATTTCTGCTGGTAGTGTCCCAGCTGTGGCAAGAACATTTGTTGGGTCTCTCGGGAACAAAGCAACGAGGACATACCAGGAAACAGGCCAACACTGTGCACCTTGATTGGCATCTGGCAGAGAACCTCACAATTGGCAAATTCACCATCGGTGCTCTGTGCTCTTCACGGATGAGATTGTGTTCACACTGAGCACATGTTACCGACGTAACAGAGTCTGGAGATGGCGTGGAGAGCGTTGCACTGCTTGCAACATGATCCTGCATGACCGGTTTGGTGGTGGTTCGATAGTGGTATGGGGAGGCATTTTTTGGAAGGCCGCACAGCTCTCCTTGTGCTAGCCAGAGGTACCTTGATCGCCGTTTGGTACCGGGTAAGCTCCTCAGACCCGTTGTGAGCCTATATGCTGGTGCAGTTGCCGCTGGGTTCCTTCAGAAGCATGGCAATCCCAGGCCTCGTGGGTGAAGTGTGTCGGCAGTTCCTGCATAATAATAATAATAATACATTTTATTTATAAGCGCCTTGCATGCATTGATGTTATGGAATGGGCTGCTCGGCCCTCAGACCCGAATCCAAAGGAGAACATCTGGGACATCATGTCTCATTCCATACATCAACACTATGTTGCAATAAAGACTGTCCAGGGATTGGCAAATGCTTTAGTCCAAGTTTTAGGAGGGAGTCTCCCAGGAGACAATTTGACGTCTCATCAAAAGATGGAGGTCATCAAGCCTCGAGCAGGCCACACACACACACACACACACACACACATGACTGAGCCTGATTTTGACTTGTTCTGAGGAATTTCCACTGAAATTGCTTCAGCCTGTATTCAGAGCTTCCACTTTGACTTTAAGATTCCAAAGCCAGAGACCGATGGGATAGCGATTTCATTTAACCTTGATCATTTTTATGTGGTTTTGTTCTCACCACATTCAACTGTGTGATTAAGAAAGATTTTCAACAGGAACATGTCCTTAATAGGTCGCATTATTTTAATGATCAATGAATAAGCATCCGTACAGCGAGGTTCTTTGCCAGGACTCTGGAGCTAGACTGAGGGGAAACTCCAAAACCACTTCAAAGCATGACCGGATTGCACTGTGACAAAGCCAACAGGTAGATGCAGCAGAACCAGTGGTTATGAACTTAATTGGTTCCCTGTGCCTGTTGATAAACATTTCCCATTGAGATGACACAAATGCAATGTATCTGTTCCAGCCCCAAATGTCTTATGCACATTGAAACATAACATCGGTCCATCAACTCGTTCATGCCAAGATGGTTTGTATATCAAAAGTAGGATAGAAATAGAGGTCATCTTTCTATGAAGATTTTGCACCGAACTCGGCATTGTACCTAAAAAGACGTGTTCATAACTCGAGGTTCCACCGCACGTGGTCGCTCGGTGACGTTTCAGGCGCCATGCGGGTGAGCGTGTATTTGTTCTTTGGGGATATCTCTGATATGACACGCACACTAATCGACAAAGTGTAATTTGGCTGCTTGGTCATGATTTGGTGCTGAAAATAGAAGCCTTGCATGTGCTCACAAGGGCTAGCTCACTCGCATGGGATAGGGCCTCCCTCTCGAAATGAGATTATTCGACAAGACAAAAAATAGGTGCTATACACACCTAGAATAAGTGCTCAATGTGCTATTTAGTTCTTGATCCTTCGGGCATTTTGAGGAAAGCATGTCACACAATGTTAAAACAGTTTTGGATTGTGGAAGAAAAATCACTGCCTCTTCTGAAAGGACGTGAGTGCAGTTTTCATTCTGAAGTGGAATGTTTCACTTTTATTTTTTTTACTTAAAAAGGATCATAATAATAATAATAGAAACTCAATATAGAAAGAAGAAGAATCACCAACATCTTTATTTTTCTGAAATTATTCCTCTGCAATCAGAGTTGTGGAAACAGAAAATCCACACTCTATGTGGCACACGCTGGAGTAAGTGACTGCTTAACCCACCGGTTGCAGGTGATGATCTTGGCCACGGCTGCTCCAAAATCCATCCATCCATTTTCTGAACCACTTTATCCTCACAAAGGTCGCGGGGTGTACTGGAGCCTATCCCAGCTGTCTTCGGGCAGTACGCAGGGGACACCCGGCACCAGTTGTCAGCCAGTCACAGGGCACACAGAGACGTACAAGCGTCCGCGCTCACACTCACACCTTGGGACAATTTAGTGTTCAATCAGCCTGCTGTGTATGTTTTTGGAATGTGAGAGGAAACCAGAGTACCCAGAGAAAACCCACGCAGGCACGGGGGGAACAAGCAAACACCACACAGGAAGGCCGGAGCTGGAATCGAACCTCTGCACTGTGATGTCGATGCGCTTACCACTGGAGCACCAGGCCGCCCTCTGCTCCAAAATATGCAGTAGAATTGCACAGTACACTAGTTTGCATGCCCCTTTCAGAGTTGTAGCTTCTCATGTCTGCAAAACGTACCGGTTATTGCACAGTGCAGATGCCAGATGAATACAGCTGTCAACATAAGTCATAAGTTACTCCCTACAAGCCCCATCACTGATGCTAAATAATAATAATAAGAAATCTTTATTAGTCTCGCAATGGAGAAATTCCCAATTCACAGCAGCAAAGTTATGAAAGGAAGAAGTAGAAAAATGCTGCCCATTACAGGCGCAACACACAAGCGCCCCGGGACTGTCCAGCAACGACAGTCAAATGGCGC
>CAAKHF010017091.1:0-43407 GCA_901007745.1 Hippocampus kuda
CCAGGTCTCACTGTCATTGCCCACGTGAGCATTGAAGTCCCCCAGCAGAACAAGGGAGTCCCCAGCAGGAGTACTCTCCAGCACACCCTCCAAGGACTCCAAAAAAGGTGGGTATGCTGAGCTGCTGTTTGGTGCATACACACAAACAACAGTCAGGACCCGTCCCCCCACCCGAAGGCGGAGGGAGGCAACCCTCTCGTCTACTGGTGTGAACCCCAATGTACAGGCACTGAGCCTGGGGGGAATGAGTATGCCCACACCTGCTCTGCGCCTCTCACCATGAGCAACTCCAGAGTTGAAGAGAGTCCAACCCCTTTCGAGAGAACTGGTGCCAGAACCCAGGCTATGTGTGGAGGTAAGTCCGACTATATCCAGTCGGAACGTCTCTACCTCGCACACCAGCTCGGGCTCCTTCCCTGCCAGAGAGGTGACATTCCACGTCCCTAGAGCTAGCTTCTGCAGCCGAGGATTGGACCGCCAGGGTCCCCGCCTTTGGCTGCCGCCCAGCTCACACTGCACCCGACCCCTTTGGCCCCTCCCATGAGTGGTGAGCCCATGAGAAGGGGGACCCACGTTGCCTCTTCGGGCTGAGCCCGGCCGGGCCCCATGGGTGCAGGCCCGGCCACCAGGCGCTCGCCATCGAGCCCCACCTCCAGGCCTGGCTCCAGAGGGAGGCCCCGGTGACCCGCGTCCGGGCAAGGGAAACTTAGATCCATTTATTGTGATCATCATGAGGGGTCTTTGAGCCGTGCTTTGTCTGGCCCCTCACCTAGAACCTGTTTGCCATGGGTGACCCTGCCAGGGGCATAAAGCCCCAGACAACTTAGCTCCTAGGATCATTGGGACACACAAACCACTCCACCAAGGTGACGACTCACAGAGGGGATGAAACACCCTGTCCTGAAATAAATATTTTCGGATTATTTTAGTTCGTAAAACCACTTAACGTTACATAAATGCTTGCGATAACAATGTTAGAAGTCTCCTGGATGATCTATTATTTATTAGGTTATTGGAATTTATGCACACACATAATCTCTGACTTCTACAGGTTGTAGGTCATATATGGTGGATGGAGTTTTAAAATAATTTATCTTGGTCTCATCTTTTATTTGGCAAAAATATGACATTTGAACAAGGGTGTGTAGACTTTTTATATCCACTGCATAATGTACAGAGTCATGAAATGCATTGTTTTTCAACCTTGTCATTTCTTGAGACGGTGAGTTTGGGGTTTTCGTTCGCTGTAAGCTATAATTATCATAATTATATAAAAACAAATAACCTCTCTGCACAGTGAATCTATAGAATAAAGTTTTCCACAATATTAAAATGTGTTGCTATGTGCCTTTATACCATTTGATGTCATTACACGAAGGGTCATGGAAAGAACAGCAAGCAGTGCAACTTTTTTTTAACTACCGTACACATTTGCATACAGGAGCTGTTGTTCTCCCGAAGATTGAAAGCATCAGTCTCGCCACAGTGAGATAGTTTGTCACTTATTTACCTTCGTCCGACTCGCTGTCTGAGTCCTGACTGATGATGTCGTTCCTCTGCTCTAGCGCTTGTTCGAGAGCTGCTTGAAGTTTCCGCGGCAACAGTGAGGCTTCGTCATCCATCTTTAAACAAACGCATGAAAAGACAAACAGCACAATGGCCGGAGATCAACAACATTTTACAGGATGATTTTCAATATGTTTCACAGCCTTGTGAAAGGTCTTCTTCCACGCGTTAAAAGACAAACCTGTCTGATGAAACGGTCAGTTCCGAGGTCCACCATCAATGCCTGACGAGAAGAATTAGACAAGTCAGAAACCAAAAGTATCTCCTCAAAGTTGTTTGCACTCACCATGGACAACCGAATGACATTGAATGCAAGAGTCGAATCAAAATATCTGCCTTTACAAACGTCAATTGGCAACATGGGGAGCAACGTGGATGTTGAGCAGATGTGGCTGACAGACAGACAAATCCACTATCAGAATATGGCAGCCAAGATTTTAATGCTCTCCACCTGCTTGTATGCTTGAGTAGTTAAAATAATACATTTAGTAGAATATTTCACTTCCCTGTCCTGAGTACTCTTAAGTACTGCTCATTTTCCATGGGCGTATATATGGTAGAGTCTATTTTCCCCTGCGCATATAACACTGTCATAATAATTGCCTCTATAAAATGATGGACTACATTGATGCTTTGAAATATCAGTGCATTTATATCTCAAATCATCTTTTATGATTGAAATGAATGCATATGCCATGAATCCACGATCCAGACTTACGGTACCTCCAAAAAAGCACCCAAAAATGCTGTCATGTGTATTTCAATGAGAAAAAAATAGCACTATATAATACTGTATATAAATAATATTTTTTAAAAGCATACAGTAATTACACGCATTGTCACAATGTATTCACTTCAATACTGCACCTTCTGGTGTGCTTGCCTTGGCTACTCAGGGGCAGTACAAAACAAACGGATAGACTGTTCATTGAGACATTATCATGAATCTTGCTTGAGTTTGAGGCAGAACATGCCCAGCTGCAATATGATTGTCTGCTGGATCCAGTCCTGTCTGGATGCAGCAGCCAATTACATTGCAGGAGCAGGTTTCCTGCCTAGAACTCAGTGGGATTCGTAACATCCTAACTCCTCCCTTAGCTTATCAGTACGGCACTAATGCTGCTCGTGATACACGGAGGCTTCAGGGTATAGCAATCTGAGTACAGTACTGTAAAAATGTCTGTATACATGTTGCTGCACCATTTGTTTTCAATCACTCTTTAATGGGACAAAGTACCACAATGCAGATGCTAAATAGCATTAGCATTAAGCTTGTGGACTGATAGGCTAAGCTATGTGGATTTTCAAAAGTCCCCTTTGTCTAATTATCTTATAGGGTATTTTCTTTGCTGTCAAATGTCAAAAGTCGAATTTGATCCGACCTGTAAAAGTGTTTTACCATAAGTGAAACGAAAGCTGAGTGAACAGGGGCCCAAAACGTTTTGGCTGGTGTTCCACTGCTTGAGACACAGTGCCAGCTGGACATCTCTCATACAGCTGCGTTATCTATGTGAAATACTGCGTACAATGGGGATTTCAGGTCTAAAAGGGATTCTAATAACTCAGGAACACACAGGTGCCAATTTGATCACATCCAACAGTTGTATTTTAACAAATTCAACACGACCGAGGACACAATGCAGTCTAAAAGGACTCAGGTCAAAAAAAATTTAAAAAATGGGTTAAATTTGACCCAATTTCTGTGTTTAAAAAAAGGACCGACCCACACTTGGGTCAATTTGAGCCCAAAAATTGGGGTATTCAGTTTTGACCGATGTTTTCGGGTTAAATGAATTAATATCTGTTAGTGTTAGGGAACCAACAATTTTAAATTCATATTTATTTTACATAAGTCAGTGATGAATCGGATATTTAAATTGTATTCTGACAAATACCAGGTATCCGCCTAAAAGAATTGACATCATTCAGCTCCTAATGTCTAAATTATGAAGCAGTTAAAAAGCAACGTCATGGTTTTCAAAAGATGAAAATGTGTAAAGTACAGTATTTACCAAAACAGCGATAAATAAAGAAATCCAAATAAAAAAAGTGTCGACTTGAACATGGTGCAGAGCGTGCAGACATATAAACTAGAAGTCGATGGCTGTCATGACCGCCAGTCAGACTTGATTGGTTGATTTTTGACCCAAGAAAAACATCACAGGCATATAAACCAATAAATGTTTTATTTGAACCAACAATGTGGTTACTTTCATAAGAAATAACCCAAAATTTCAACCAACACAAACAATCCAAAAATTGAGTTATAAATAATAATAACAATAAGAATAAAAAATAACCCAACTGTTTTTCGAGTGTGAATTAACAGCATTTGAACTCAATGCTAAAGTAGATCTTGATAAAAACTTTCAATAAATGTAATAGTTTTCCTGTTTTGGCAGATTAATCCATGAAGGTTTAATGGCAGTCAAATGCTAACCTGTGACACACTCAAAAGAATCCTCCACAGTCGCTGAAAATCAAATTAAAAAGACATTGAATGGCAATTTATTTTTGATAGGATTCAGGTCAAGGGATACAAATTGTTCCATGAAATTGGTAGAGAGGTGAGAAAAAACAGAGAGAACTTACTTCCTCTACAGGCAATTCTTTGAGCTTCGGCAAGGAGCTGGAAAGAAGCCCCACCAGGAAGGGAGTTGGACAGCAGACAATGTCCAACATGGACCCGGGAAGAACAGGAATGAAGGTGTGTTGCCAGGAGAAGGGGTAGAGCAGCGCGACTACGGCGTGCATGCAGCTGGACAGCGTACTGATGGTGGGAGACAAACACACAATTTCATCACTGCTTTGCAGAGGCCACACCATAAAATAATTATGAATATGAGTATTTATATTTATGAGATTTTGTTCGACAACAAGGTGAAGAAAGTTGAGCTTCTAATATGCCAAAGTCTTCAAATGTCATTTAGTATTGGAAAACCAGTACTGGTAAGAATGTGGGAAAAAAAACTGACAGTCACCACTGAATTTGTCGTACATTTAAATGCAGTGCAGTTACTCAGAAGAGCTCAAATCTCTGCCAAGGCTAAGGGTGCAAAATTCTGAATTGGCAAATTTTACATGGGAATTATCAAGAATACACAAATTGCACAATTGCAGTATAGTCGGTAACAAGTGTCTCAATCGGACATTGAAAAAAAAATGCAGATTAAACCTTTGTAGATTTTGACACAAATTCAATTGACTTTTTAGGCTCAGTATATGTGAAGCAGTTAAATCTACTGGGGCGGCAATATAGCATCCAGATAGATATATTTGAGCTTCATGTTATCCGTGACAAAGCAGAATTTTGTTCTTATTAGTGTGCTTTATTGTTGAAAAATGCATGATAATTTTTTTTTTTAATTCAAATATTTGCATGAGGGCAGCACGCTGGGCGACTGGTTAGCACGTCTGCCTCACAGTGCAGAGATCGTGGGTACAATTCCGGCCCCGGCCTTGTTGTGTAGAGTTTGCATGTTCTCCGCGTGCCTGCGTGGGTTTTCTCTCGGTACTCCGGTTTCCTCCCACATTCCAAAAACATGCTTGGTAGGTTAAATGAACCTCAATTATTGTCCTTAGATATGATTGTGAGCATGAATGGTTGTTCACCTATGTGTGCCCTGCGATTGGCTGGAAACCAGTTCAGGGTTTTCCCCCACCTACTGCCTGAAGACAGCTGGGCTAGGCTCCAGCGCATCCGCAAGCCTTGTGAGGATGAAGCGGTTTCAGATAATGGATGAATGGATGGGTAATTTGCATGATAACTCAACTTTTATTTTAGTTATGCATTTGCATTTCCATTTAATTCAACCCTTGATTGTTTTTAATAATTCAAAATGCATTCTATATCTTTTAACATTAAACATTACATAAACATATTTTCTACTCTGAATTTAAGAGCAATAATGTTTCAACATTGAACAACATTTTTTCTAATACCTTTCTAATGCCATGTTTTCTGTTAGATCATTAGACTATGTGGCAAGCCAATTAAAAAAAAAAAAAACGTACATGTTGCCACACAATTCACACACGGTCCATTTAGTAACTGCTGTAATAAAGTGAAATACATTTCGTGTGTGAACCCACGTCAAAGCGCACGGATACAGAGGAGTTAGCATGATGAATTATTGAGTCATGACCACTGAACATGCTGCAACAGTTATATCGGAGCCCTGTTGACGCAAATAGCCCCAAAAATGCAGCAGTTCTGGTCCCCTTTGACAGCTGTGGTATAACATCCAGATCCCAAATAGCAGCCCGTCTTTCTCACGATCCGTCACTTGTTGACAGTGGCTGACCCTCCTCCTCCTCCCCATCCCCCCTCGTCGGCTACATACGGTCCAGTCTGTTTCACAAGAGAGTGAAAATAAACCGTGGGTCCGATCACACACACACACACACACACACACACACACACACACACACACACACACACACACACACACACACATATAGTAGAGCACCAACAAATCAGTATGGATCAAGAACAAGACCCGGGATCAAACATGGTATGCAAACACACCCCACTTGAGATACACTTTTAATGAGAAATGTTTCTCTGTGCTCAGTGTCATCAAGAGTCAGCATAAACAAAAGTCGCTCTCTTCTATGTGACTTCACACACGCACACACACACACACAGCCCAGTGAGACATAATCAATCTGTACTGATAAACCATTATAGTCTGTTCCTATTCATGGCAGCATTTTGGAGTCAAATGACCGGCACTAAAATATGATTTCTTAACACAGTAAAATGAAATTAAATTGGCGAAAACCCATATCGCAGTATTTTCAGTATCTTCAGAATAAACAACAGGCAGCACTTGCAGTTTTGTTTTGGCCTGTGGAAGGTTTGATAATACCAAACAGATCCCGTCCCAAGAGGCACTGATGGGGGCACAGATCTTGGTTGGAGTAGCTGTGCCACAGGCTAAACGCAGACACACACACACACACACACATGGTGATACCAAAGGATCAATTGCAATGAACTCCCCCATAACACCACCACGCACACTGCTGGGGGAAGATGAACTTGCAGGGAAAACACTCGGCACTAGCAGTGGTTGCCGCGCAAATCTACATAAAGAGAAGACCAACGCATACATAATTGTGTCATAAAAACAACAACATGACACTAAACTTCCTGCCGCAAATTTAAAAAAGGCAGAATAGATGACACCCTGCAAACAATGTTTATAATTACCTGTAGATTTCACAAGATGGCAGCAAACACTACTTTTGTCTGACTTGAAACTCCTCAACCCACTTCAACATACCTCCTTCGCACCAAGGTACCACAAGGTGGTGACAAAGGACTACTCTTGTTGAAATAAAGCTCCTAAATTCTGATCAACATCGTTCATTAGCACCAAGATGCCACCAGAGGGTAGCAAAGCCCTTTCTATGTCAATGAAACTCCTCAATTTACTTCAACAAAGTTCCTTGGCAGAAAATTGCCACAAGAGGGCAGAAAAACACTACTTTGTTTCAACATGTCATAAGACATTGCAAAAGTAATACTTTCATTTCTTTGACCTGAGCATACAAAGTCAAAACATAGTGAGGGATAGGTTCCATAATGGTTGTTTTGTTACAGCGGCAGCTGTTGTGAACGCGCTATATAAATAAAGATGTATTGTCTTGCCTTGTATAAAAACTATCCCCAAAAAGATGAATTCACGAAATGTCCACCTCCAAATATGCAGAGCTTCAATTGAGTTAGTCATTCTTGCAGTTAATTCCCTGTAAATTCGGGCTGCTCACGCTTGAGATTTGCAGCTAATTCTGGTTGCTAATCCTGCCTCAGTATGCGGATAGTATATATGCAGGAAACATGTGGTCAAAATACATTTTGAGAGATAAAATGAGGCAGACAAAATCCTGCATTCAACATGTTCCACAGAGTAAAACTGGCACAACTACATAAACATCAAAACAAAGCAAAGTGGTACTGTCAGACTTAATTGGCCGAGTAGGAGTATCATTCCTGCACGTCTCAACTTTTAATGGAACTCTGGTTCGATTTCCTCTTTGGCCTGTTTGTTCAGATCAGCTGATCAAACCAAGCTCATTTACCGTAGGTTGTCTAAATGCAGTTCCAAACAAATGCCGGCACAGTTTATTCTGGTCACAAAGTAATCCAACCTCCACCCAAACCAGATGGCAAATTAATCAATTGGGTTTGGCTCTAATTGGCATTATGGTGTAAGTATCTACTGGTTGCAAATAGTAGAAAAATAGTTTCCTTGTCAAACATGTTTAGCGTGTGGATGGTTAGCGAGACATTTATTTTGATTTATATGTCAGCTAATTTTAGAATTGGTTGACAAATAGGAGGTCATGATAAGAGAGCTACTATTATTTATTTTTCTACCCATACAGAGGAATAATTTAAATTAGGGTGGCACAATATATGAAAAAAATATCAGCATTGTGAGAATGGCACATTGCAGTCCAGAACGCAAAAAACATGCAAGAAATTAATATGGAAGTAGTGTATACTTGAATGTAACTTTGACTAATCAGGTGCAACCTTAAATGCCCATTGCTATTCAATAGAAAAGAAGAGAACAGTACCAAGGGGCATAACTAACACAAAATTACTGAATTACAAAAGAATACATTTATAATTTTCTGCATTAAAAAAAAAAAAATCCAGAAGATGTTGTTTCTTTAGTTACACGTTAGATATCGCAATATCGCAATTCGTCTCTGTGTGCCCTGCGATTGGCTGGCAACCGGTTCAGGGTGAGGATAAAGCGGTTCAGAAAATGGATGGATGGATGGATGTATATATAGATACACACGCACACACACACGCGCACACACACGCACGCACACACACACACACACACACACACACACACACACACACACACACACACACACACACACACACACACACACACACACACACACACACACACACACACACACACACACACACACACACACTAAATATCCACTGAAGGTTCAGGTCCAAAATTGAAATTCACCGCCCGCACTGCTGATGTGTGTGTGTGTGTGTGTGTGTGTGTGTGCGTAATTAGGCGGGAGACATTTTTGCATCCGAGGGGCATTTATAGGATGAGAGGGGCTTTATTTTGTCTCTCTATTTTTCTATTTGTGTATGCTGTAATTTGGTTCACATTCCCTTAATTAACCTGACAACTGAGAGCGTTCACTTCCATAAGTATACAGCATACAACTTGTATCCAACCTCTGCAAGTTGACTGAGTTTGGTGGGCCAAATGTGACTTTGCTGATGGATAGGAATGTAGGATAACATAGTCGTTGAAAGTGTGTGATATTCCAGTACAATAGTTCCGTGCACCCAGTATGGCTACAAAACAAAGAACTATTGTCCAACCACTTTTCCTCTCACTGTTTCCCTCTTTTTCTGGATGTCCATTTCTCGAGAAAGACGCATACATCATGGAAGAGCTATTCTGGGAATGAATAACGTCGCAAAACCCCAGAGGGAGAAGCCTTTTTATCATGGCAGCCATTAATGAGGCATTGATGTCAGGGAATAAGAGCTCTGCACGTAAGCACGCTTGCTAATCCAAACAGAGGCCCATTATTCAGCAATTCGACTGACTCTATCGTTAAAACTTGTAGATTTCATAATTACACATAGCTTGTAATTGTATGATGCAGGTTGTGTGACTCATGATGTTATCTCCTTTGACGTTTGGTTTCATGGTTTTGTGTCAACACGTGGGCTGCCGGGCACGGCATCAGAAGACAAATGGTGACGGTCGAGCAGCACACAGGAAGTGCATTCCGTCCCCTGCGCAGTCACTGCCCTCACTGATGTTTGTTTAAACTGGCCTCTTTTTGCATGGGGACTCACATCTCCTCCCTTGCCCCCGGCATTACAAAAACGCCTCACTAGCCTGCGACAAGTCATCCCTCGAGACCCCTCATGACTTGTTGAGCTTGACTGAGAGAATATGACTGCCGTATTTATCTTTGCTCATCTATTTGACAATGTGACTCCTTCCGGGTTCATGGAGGATGACGTAGGACGTTACAAAGGGATTCGAATGGCATTTGTTTTCCGAGTTGCTGTATTGGTGTCACAATGACGCATATGTTTAACAGACAAAATGCATTGTGTAATCAGCTCATTTATCTGGATCTCCACCTTAATTTAACAGCTCTTTCTGGCCCCTACACCACACCTCAAAAACATTTTGTGGCAGTAAGTTACGGGTTTGTGTCTCTGTGCTAAATTATTAGATGTCATACACGCGGCAACTTTGTGGTGAAAGGGAATTTTCACTTGTGAGTAACATATCGTCGGTCATATTGCATTATTGCCTAAGTTGTTTCTCATGATTTTTGGAAAGCAAGTAAAATAACAATTTTTAAAAATTGTGATATTGGGTCTTATCCCTTTCACTTACTTGTTCACCCAAAGGGTTGACGTTTTTGTTGCAATATCGTTCAACAAAAACAAACAAACAATGTGTGTTCCAAAAATTGTGTTGTTTCTTGTTTTCCAAAAATATTGAAAAATAACTCAGGCAATTATGCTATGTGGCCAACAAGATGAACACATTCAGTCTGAAAGACGAAAATTACGAGGAGAAATTGTACTAAAGATTTACAAGAAAGCATTTCCCATTTCCAGTTACTAATATTTTGAAAATTATTCATATCCCCTTTTTACACCATTCTTGATGATCCAGGTACCTTCTAGCATAATCTATAATAGCATTTTAATCAATCATACACTTAGCACTTTGTGTATGCCTCTATTGAGGATGGATTGTAATAATTGGACATGGAATAATGTCAAGTCAATACAGTATACACAGCTTGGTGGTTGGCGTCAGTACCATAAGTCACTTACAATTTCATATTATATTTTTCATATTTTGTTATTGCATTTGTACCCAATACTGAAAATGTTTTCAAAATATATGCTTACGATTATGTTTTTATCACATCACAGGGTGATGACAAGGCGTTCCACCTTTTATGCAAAGGTTTAAATCTCTGAAATTGCTTTAAGAGTTTTTGTGAACTACGACAGGGAGCCTCACCTGAGTTTATCAGCCACAAAGATGACCCTGCGCTCCAGCAGCAGTGACGCAAAGACCCGGATAACCTGGCGAACACCGAGGCAACCAAACAGGCTGTCAAAGTCCACGTGCTCCAGTCTAGAGTCGGTGGGCCGCCTCAGTTCAATGACCTGAGTAACCACAGAGTTCACATCAAGTTTACAACAAGTGTACAGAACCAGGCAAGATCACACATGAGAAACTAAAAGAGGCTTTCACCACGTTTCCTTTCAAATGAGAAGTACTAAGAGCACTTAATGCATACGATGAAAGTCCTGACACGAACGGGCTCTGTTCTGACCTCATTTCCTGCACCAGGAAGAAAGGTCTTGACTTTGATGAGCTTTCCGGGTGCAGGAAAGGGCGACTCCATCAGGCTCCTCATGAAGGGATACACCAGCGCTGCTGATACGCCTCGCCGCCGCTCGACCTCATCTAAGATCTAAACGACGGTGAGGAAAAGAGTGTGGTATAAATATGGACATTATGGATGGAGGTATCTTTGAATAACACCAAGCCTGCTGCAGTTTGAATGATAATGTTGCTGTCATGACAAAATATGTCTTGTTTTGTGTATACTGTAGATCAAAAACAATTCAAATAAATTAATTAATTTAAAAGAATCTACAGAGAACAATAAGGTTGCTTCTATTACATTTTGCTACAACAAGAATTCATTATGGCAATATAATGGCACCCAACAGATTTTCCAATATAAAAAAATTGCATGTTTTTTTCATCCTAAAAACCGCATTTCTACTGTCCTGTGTTTATTGTTTAAATGTACAATATATATTGTATGTTTGTATCTACGGATGTAACAACATCCAAATGTCACAATACGATAATTATCACGATAATGTGGGAGGTTGGCGATGTTAAAAAGCTCACAATACTGTGTCAATATTCTCACTCCACAACATACTTTATTCATTTGGTAAATGACGCTTGTGTGAGTGGCTGTTTACTGAAATGCCTCTAAGGCATTTACAAAGTCGTGCGTCTCACGTTGAACATGTTAAAAACCTTGTCACAATTAGTTTGAACAGTATTTAGACAGAGGGCAAAGCATGATCTAAAACTAAATTTGTTAGCTTAGCATAGCATGCGCCAAAGCGCTAGATAGGTTCTTTTTTTTCTAGATGGCTAAACAGTGACCGGCTGTGACTGTAACGTGATGTGATTATTGTGGGAGATGGGTACGAAAAATGAATAAGGACCAGGCGAGCGTGACAGTCCGTGCTGGATCCGTCCGCTGGAGCAGTTATTTATGGAAACGGGAGGCATTGGTAATGTGAACGACACCAGAACCTTGAAAAACAACATTAAAATGCTCTTTACTTTGAAATTGTCAGTGTTGGGTGGGGGTTTGATTCCCCGATTAAACAATGGAATAAGCGATTCCAAAAAGATTCGCTTGTGACAGCCCTAACTGTTATTATCCAAATGTGTCAATTATTGGGGTTGTACTTTGCAAGAGCTGTGGGGAGCGACTGTATATTACAAAGAAGGAAATGAATACATTATTAGGCTAAATGAGAGGAATCAAAATTGAGCATTAATATTTCCGCAGCATTTGTATACCTCAAGAAGTGTCTGATTAACTTTGCATCTGATTGTTTTTTTTTTTATTATTTCTTTTTATCGTTTTGTTGTCATGCTTTGAGCTTTTTTTGGACTAAAGTGCAAACGCTAACTTGAGGAACTCAGAATCTAAAAAAATAAAAAAATTTAAAAAAGCAATACAAATGTGAGGTTTCATGGGTAGAAATAGAGTTGAAGGTCAAAATTCAGCTCAAACGCCACACTATTTGGAATATATGTACTCGAGTGTGTTTGCATGAACTCACTGTGGAGAACAAGTCAAAACAGCCTAGCCTGCTGATGACACAGTACACTTCTGGAAGGCGTGGTCCTTTTCCACTTGGCTGAAAGAGAAAGACCAAATTGAACAGCAGCGATGACAGACTTATCAGCTTTAAAGGACTGTAGTTTTACGAGTGAAAGAAGGAAAAGGTAGCAAAGGTTAAAAGGTGTGGAATTCACCTAAAAATAGAACCCCGACTGCTAATGTTGTTGAGAGATTGTCGCAGAAATATCAAAACTATTTGAGGTGAGCCGCTTGCTAAACACAGGTGCTTTTTCTGCTCCCGCTGATGCTATCTACCTTCCCAAGCTCGCCGAGACACAAACACAAGGCCTCAAGAAACGCCAAACCTCGTGTCCATATTAGGTATACCATTTTCTCTTGTTTCTCCTCTGCCTTTCCTAATGGATGATTAAATCAACTGTGTGGAGCTTGATTCAAGTGCTCAGGAATGCTCGCTTGCTGCCAACGTTCTGGACGGACAGGAAAAAAAAGCCACCGACAGAGAGGGGCTCACCTCTTCTTCTACCTTCATAAAAGTATTCGATCAACATTCATGCGGGCTTCATCACGGGAGGCAAAGTACGAGTGGAGCCGTCCACTACATTGACCTTCCCAGTGACTCTTTGAAAATGTACGTTGACATTCGCAAAACGGCCAAATGGCAAATTCCACATCATGAAGGTCACCACCCACCCGCAAGTTATAAACTGGGCAGGCAGCTCAATCAAAAAAGGTCAATCAAAAAAAAGTTGAAAACGCTCTGTGGCCTCATTATGAGAAAGAGATGTCCGTAATTACACAGTTAAGATCTTTTCCGTTGGTTTTGCCACCCCCACTTATATACTTATACATTTAAAGAGGCTCCACAAATGGGTCCTGAGCAAATACAATTGACAGCAAGTAAAAACTCCCCACGAGCGAAAAGAAGCCTTGAGGAGAAGTAGGACAGGATCAGACGGCCATCTGGCTTGATCGGAGGTGAATGAGAGGCCAAATTCAGCGACATCTTTGACGTGGCTATTTTTAGGACAAATACGGCGATTGCAAATTCACTAATTATCTTTGTTTCAGACATCTTGATGAAGAAGGGGACAGTGTGTAGTCCTAACCAAGCGAGGACTGATGTTTGGATTTGGTTATATTGGTCAGATTGAATCAGAATTCCTTTCAGCAATTTCCTCCCTTGGGTACAAGAAAAACAATCCTTAAAAATATGGAAAGACATTCAAGTATTTATTCGATTTTCTTGATATCGATGTTAAGTTCCATATAAAAGTATGCTCTCTATCCTCACTAGTTAAGAGGATTCAGTTCTTATTTTATTGCACTACTGCCTTCTTTCTGTGTAACATTTCCGTACACAAGCAGGATATCTTTGGCATATTAGCAGGACAACTACTATTGCTATTGAGGCAAAACAGTGTATTTATTGACATCTACAGTGCTTACTACTAATAGTACGAATGACTCGCTTCACGGCTTTATGTGAAGTTGTACGCACATTTGTTCAACATCAGCCAAAAATGGCACGAGTAGTGGAAAACACAAACACAAAAAAATCCATCTCAGTCAGGCCCATGATTGAAAAGAGCACAAAAAGATTTGACCTCGGCTTAGGCGTCATAAAAAAATCACCAGTTTTCTTGCATGGAGGAAAAATTAAGAAACAATCGCTGAAAGAATACTGCTTTTAAAAATATGAAAGGAAAAGCCAGTGTCATGTTTCGAAAAACAGGATGGTGGGCGAGAAGACTGACGTAGCACAAGGCCAGTGTGAGTGATTGTGCGAGCGGGACGAGTGTTGAACCTTTCACAAGGAAAAGTATGGGTGGTGACACCCATATCCCCCATGGGTGCGACACCCATGTAATGTCAATCAACAAGGGCACTCTAAAAGACAACAACTAACATTGTTCTTTGCTAATCTTACTCGAAGTCAATCAAGGAAATGTGGTGAAATGCGCATTCAGAGTTCACAATAGAGGAACCGTCTTTTATGTCTTGCCTTATTCAAGCTCATGCTACTTGGATGGTTCTGTTAACATTTTTCTCCTACTTTCGTGCTAATTCGCTGAATCGTTTTGTGCTACAGGATTCGCACCAATGTACAAGTGTGTGTGTGTTTTTTTTAAATTACACTGTGTTCATATACCTTCCTCCAAGCCCAGAAAATCAACTGTGGCGTCATTGGAAAACCCTATCTCATGTGCAAATGAAAAGGTCTGTCAAAACAAACAAGGCTCAGCAGGGTGTACATGGAAGCACAGAGAGGGTGGGGAGGTGAACGGTAGCTGACCAGCAGGCGTCTGCAGTAGCCAAATCTCCTGCTGCCGTCTTCTCCGGTCAACATGAAGGAGAAGGTCTCACTGTAGCATAGAACAACAATTGACACAGGGTAAGGCATGGCAAAGAAGGTTCATGTGAAAAGCAATCCATCGTATTCTGTCGAAAAGTGACAAACCGTAATACTAAAAACAACACACATTTTCTAGATTTTGTTTTTATCAGAATTGCAAGTAATATTTTCTTGAATTTCTTTTTTTTTTTTGCACTAATTCCTAATCTGCTCTCGTTTGTCTCAGTAGTGCCTCAGATGTTCATCATCATCAGAATAATAATAGCATGTTTAGTAATATTTATGAATTAAGAGTTGGGTTCAGCAACAGGTGGAATTTTTATCTGAAGTTTCATGTCTATAAATTGCAATGCATGGTAAAATCCTTTTTGCATATGCTTTTATGGGTCACACTAAAATGAAAATGTATAAATTTTTAAATCCGCATCAAATATGTTTAGGGACACAAAAATCTGTTGACCAGCCATGCAACTGCATTGAGATTATTGTCAGAAATACTTCTGGGGTCGTGTTGGGTTTTTCTAAAAGTCAAGGTATGAATATGCCTTACTATGAATGTTTATTTAGTATATGTAATTTTTTTGCTATTTTACATGCATGTGTTTATAAATACACACTCAGCCATACCTGGAATACTCCGTCACGGGATTCCAGTCTTTTGCATCCGGGAAACAGAACTGAGGAATAGCTTTGAGCCTCTGTTCTGCTTCTCTCATCTGCTTGGTAAGCCTCTCGAGCTGCAGGAAAACAGAAGTCGTTCAAATAATTCTGTCCGCAGAGATGTCTGTTTGACATGATTGTTTAATATAACACCTACACGTGAGCAGTGCCATTGTGACACAAAACAATCACTAATACTTATTTGCCTCTGAAACGATTGGGCACACCACAGCTCTATTTGCTATTGGTACTACAGTCTTTGTAGTACGTGGCCAGCTGTGTGGCAAGATGTTTCCTTATGGCTATTGTAACCAAAGATCAACCATTGCGTTATTGTAACTTTTGATCATAGGTGGCTAGAAAAATAAACCGGTTCCCATTTACTTCCCCTTGATTTCTGAATTCGCTCTCTGTTTGAAATGAATGGTGTTTTGTAATAATCGTAGTAATTGTGGAGTTTTTGACCACCAGTCTGTTATGTTACTGTGTTTATGTGGCTTTTTTCCACTTTCCACATCTACAAAGACAGCTATGGCCCGCCGCTGCACACCGTGCGACATGGCCGAAGGTGATTTAAGCAAACCATCGCGAAAAAAAATGACGGTGATTGAGCACCGCACAGCTGCAGACATACAACCCTGCATCAGCTTTTGAGGCTTCACACATAATAATTTCTCCTACTATTTTTTATTCAACCACCAAGACATATTGAAGTTGTCAAGGAAGACAAAAATACAGGAGAGAGTTCACTGTTCGATGACCCCATTCACTAACTGCCACTGTACATTTTGGTGAGAAATTATAAATATAATTCGGTATTCGGTATAAAGTGCAATGTGCTCATGCTTTTTATTTGGGGTGGGGGGGGGGGGGGGTCAGGATAAGTGGTGTTGAATATGGATGGATGAATAGAATGTAACTGGTGTTTTGTGTTTTATGATTGCAATTTGGTAACTAAAACACTTGAGGCCTGATCCACACAGGGCTTGCACAAACAGAGGGCTGATCTATGAACTGAGTGCGATCAGGATTGCGCCTGCAATATGTGCTTTATTGTAATGCAGTTCATCTTGTACGGTGTGGGAAGAGGATATGCACGTAGGTGAATTTAGAACACACAATGTGATCTATTAGACGTTTGATGTATTTCATGAGCTGATTTAGCATCTTTTAAATAAAGCATCTGAGAAGAGAGGGCAGCATAGCACAGGCAAAACAAATAAGAGGCAGCTGGGAGAATGTTTTGGCTTGTGTAAACATTTTTGAAATCCCAGAAACAAAAATTATTGCAACATGTCGTCTCCAGCAATGCAATTTTGGAGCTTCTGAATGACCTAACGTCCAACTTGGGGCCATTCACAGGAAAGAGCCATGCCATAAGGACAGAACTCCTCTTCACTCATTTTAAAATGTACACATTTCTTATGGGTCTTTCAGTGTCCCAGAGTAGAGTTTTGCCTGTTTCAGCACACGCAGGATGGGCGCAAACTGTAAAAATCAATTGCCACCCACATGGGATGAGCAAAATAAAAAACATGGTGTATATGTGGTGGTTGGCTTCCCCAAAATTATCAAGTGACAGATTTACTTTTTGTAACTCAGTAATATGTTTTATTTTTGTATTCCACTAACACTTCCAGTTCCATCCCTTCAAACTTCAATTTGCACTTGCAGTACTCTCCCACGGTGCAAACCATCAGCCGTACAAAACCCACTCTTTCAAATGTGGTGGTCTCCACCCCTTTTACACCCGTTGCCAAGAGCGTGTGCAATCTGTTAGAATGAGTGAACACGCAATTAAGCACCCACTATTTGGCTTCTAAATAAATCAGGCCTCAGGTGAGGCGCTGTGTTGCTTTTTTTGTCAGACCACACATGAGAAAAAAGAAATCACGTCACTTGAAATTCTGGTCAAGTGTAAAATATGTGAAAAGACTAGCAGCAGGTTACGACCAAGCCCTCACCTTGGGGAACTGGTAAGTGACCTCCGGGGAATAGGAGTTCTTGCTCTGCTTCTTTTTCAAAGACACAACAACAAAATACTCAAAGAGTTCTCTCTCCTGCCACTCGATTAGTTGCAGCTCCAGCGTGCGGTAGCTGGGGGCCCGTCGAAGGATGGACTGTAATTTCAACAACCTCTGGGTGTGAGCTGAGGATAGGAATGAAAGAATAATCCATGAAAAGCAATCTTAGATCATTTATCAGCAAATTAACAGATGTAATCTTATTAGATCTGCAGCTTGAATTCACTTTGGCTGGTAAAACTGCTCTACTTTCACAGAAGTGTCGCACCTCAGCCCTGGAAAAACCGGCGATGTGGTCACTCACCTTTGAACCTGTCATCAGAGTCGCTCTCACTCTCGCTGTTGTCATCTGAAGGGCAAACAGGAGACACACAAGAAGCTTTTCTTCAGTGCAAAGGGCAATTTCACACACATGTGTTGAGGCATTGGCAAAGATGGCGAGAGATCTATTTAAGGCCGTTTGGATGCTAACATCCCTGCTTTAAAAAAAAACGCAAAGCATACCTCTCAAAGATGAGGTGTCAAGATTGGTCATGGACAGCTTTTTAAGTCTCTTCTTCCCACGTTTACTGCAATAGATGGAGTTGATTCTCTGGACCAACTGTAAACAGATCACAATGTGGTTTGATCTTAACAAATAGAAAAAGCTGTCATGCGTGTCTACTCACAAGTAATGGTTAATAAATGTAGCAGTACTACTGAACAGAATACTGGAGATATGATTGACTGCAAGCAAAGTTTTACTGTGGGACAGTAGGCCTCCTTTTGGAGACCATAAAATAGCCTACCTTGTCCCCCACGGTTAGTGTTGCGCACCAGTACAACGCTGCCCGTATTACAGTTTCAACATTGAATGTTTTTTAATATCAGCTTTTGTCAATAAAAATGTTGGCTCTATTTTCAGGATTTTTCAGCTATTCCAAGGCCCGCCGCACACCAAGTGGAACCCGAAGTAACTGGTCCGTCGCGGAAAAATTACAGCCGGTGACTTCTCGGAATGCATGGATAATGTTAATCCTGAAAGAATGAAGCCATGTTGTTGTTTTTAGCCAATACTATAATAAATCTACTGAGTGAGATTCCACTTTTGATGTGAAAGATGCAGCGCGGGATGGTCTTATAATGGCACGAAATCCACTTTGGAGAAGAAGTGGTTCGGGAAGTGCAGCGGACATGGTGCTCATTCGTAAGCCAAACACTTATGGACAAGGCTGGAATAATTGATACAGTTTGTCCTCCTAACTTCAGCACCTTTTTGCTGTTTTTGGTCGACCCCTTAGAATGTTTTACAATGCATTATGGCATTGTTTTTTTTTTGTTTGTTTTTTGTGTGTCCTACTTTGTTGTCCAGTGTTTGTCTATTGTCCAGCAGTAATTTGCACACGTAACGTCTTGTTGAACCCAATATGGATGAACCCGTGTGTTGAAATCGTTGCCATAAAAGTGAAAGTGCAATATGAGGTGTATTTTTCAGTTCTTAGGTATTTTCCAAGCTAAACTAATGAATACCAATCAAGGCGTACATTCATTCATTCATTCATCTTCCGAACCGCTTCATCCTCATTAGGGTCGCGGGGTCAAGGCGTACATAATATCTAAAATTAATGATGGCTTCCTTGAACTAACTCGCTCCGGCAGAAAAACTGTGATTCCTGATATTTTTGCAACATAGCGCAATTGGGGCAAATACTCAAGGACTCGATGGAACAATTCATAGAAGAATCTATTCTGTAAAGATTTGTTCGGGACAGACCTACACTGTAGTATACAGGCTTTGCAAAGGCAGGTGGCCAGCTGAATCTGACTTGATACTCTCACATGATACAACATTTCTGATTGGCTGTTGCATCTGCGATGTTGTGACGCAAGTTTACAGGCAATTCAAATTTTAAATCTCAGTAAGGTCAGTGGCCGACGGTCGTGAAAACTATTTGCTGAACCCTACATACTGCGCAACAGTTCAGTCGGTTTCAGCCCCGTCCATCCGTCTCTCGTCAAGGAAACAAAACATCAATCTTTTTTCCCTTAACACGTTCCTGACGTTTAGACGCTAGGCAGGTCACAGTTTTATATGAATGTATTTAAAAATGTATTTTTCTCATTCTGCTGCGCCTGACATTGAAGTCATCTGGCACTCCTCATGGGAGGCATGCCTCATGCTTTGGAAACCACTGTTCTAAACCAAAGCATTATAAGAATCCTGGAGGCCTCGGAGGGAACACAAGTAGGGCTCTGCGAGGGCTAAGTGGAGGTGTTTGTGTTGGATCCAGCTATGTGTACCTTGGGAATCCGCCACTGCCTGTGTGAGGCCAGGTTATCGCTGGTGCCACAAAGGCTATCATCCAGCAGGCCACAAGAGGAAGCTGATACACCCCTCTGCGGGAGGAGCAATGTTTCATCATGACTGTGGCGTTTGGACAACTGCGATACCCGGTGACTCTTCCGGTCGATGGTGCTCAGGAGGCGAAGGGACTGACTGCTGGGTTTAGATGGCAACTAATGAGAGAAAGTAGAAAAAGAAAAGGTAAATACCAAATACATCAACCACAATCTATAACCAATATATTTTGCAATTGAAATAAATGGAAAGCCCATCTGTCTGTTGCAGTGTACCCCCCAAAAACAACTACAGTTTTTGAAATGTGTTTTTTAAAATAGCACTGTATAATATTGTACAAACATGGAGTAATAACATAATTAAAAACGTATGTCGGAATGTAATGGGCATCAGGACTGAATGCTTCCATTCAATTCATGGTGCTGCTCCATCTGGTGTTCCACCGGGCCACCGGGATGCAGCATAATAGTAATACAGACAAAATACGAGTCAGATTCACCACTATTCTCAGGAGCTGCAACATTTTTTAAAACATACGATAAATAATTAATGCCCGTGAGTATTGTGATAATGTCTGTCCGATGTGTTGCACCACAGTTTGTGTTGCTCAAATACAAAAGGGTTATAATACCGCAACTAGTGATGCTTTTCATTAGCCCGTCCATGCTGTGCGAGCATTAAGAAAGCAGGGGCATTCTTAAGGCAAAGTAGTTTGGGGGTGTTGAATACAAAACACTTAAGTTGCTTTTTTTTTGTGTTTAGTTTGACAATAACCCTCGTTTGTGAGTGGCAGTTAACAGCTTGAAGCCTCTCTTTAGAATAATTGTTGAATAACTACCAAACTGCTGCTGAATGTGAAGCAAGTTGAGATGAGTTCACTGCCCACCATACAACACTGGTATTCAAAGTCATGTCAAAGCACAAAAATCGGCCAAATGACAGCTCGTAAGTCGAGTCACTCTGTTTTAAAATCGCATGTAATCTGAAGAGTGTCAACCCCATAAAGCCTCTGCTTTACCTGAGGTGGAGAGTTTTGCATCCGGTCCATCGCAGTCCAAGATCTGCTGCTCTCCAAATGACAAGTTTTCCGACTCACAATCCTCCGCTTCAGGTCAACATCCTCATATGGGTTCTCCTTCTCTGTGGACACGATGTTCAGATTCAGTATATCTTAAATTACAATAAATTTATAATGGGATGAAGTCCATAAGACAGCACAGACTGTGTGGTCAAAAAGGGCAGCTGGGTGTCCGGAACTTCAGAAGATCTTACTCAAGTTTGTGTGTAAGGCAAGGAGTCAAGGAAGGTAAGTCAAAGGTCATTCCCAGCTGGAGTTTGTTTCTTCAAAACAGTTGTTGTTGGCATTGGGCCCCACAGAACCCAGTGAGCCGAACCGAAGCTGATGAGTCACTGTCCAGGCATGCAAACCGTCTGCTCCAGTGAGGAAGAGGAGGCTCATCTTCGTAAAGATTTCTTTGTGTGATAAAACCTTTGTGATAAGTAATTTCCGTTCCTGTGAGATTGTAAATCAGATCAGGTCCAGCAATCAGAATATTAAAAAAATTTAAACGAGCTTCTATCCCATACAATGTTGCTATTGTAGCCAAAGAAAGGGCAGTACCACTGATGTAAACAAGGAGAATTGCATTGTGACTGGGGTTGCAATTTTCATTTCACCTCACAGCATTGTTAGGATTATACCGTTCATATCTGGCTCTCTAAAAGTCATTGTTTATCTTACCGATCCGCAACTTTTATTGTTTGGATTAATTCTCAATGCTCTCAATGTGCTGATTTTGGCTTTGGCTAGGCAGCTCTTTTCAGACGAAAACAACGACAACGCAGTGTTTACCTTCCGATGCCAATCTGGTAACAAGAAACAGTTGGCGGCTAGATCTCTCTCGTAAGGTTGATGTCAAAATTGGAGCTGAAATTGCATGAATATCAACTATCAGCAAGTCAGAAGAGCCAAATCTAGCTATCCATCCATCCACCCATTCATCTATCGACAGTAAATCTACAGTATCTATCTTTGGCTACTTGCGCTCCGCAATCACAATAAATTGGTGCTTCAAATGATACCAGTGGAGTCTGGATTTTGCCTGTGCCTTTCAAAAAGAATCGACACAGCCAATGGCGGTTTGCTCCATCAACGAGTTGTATGTTGACAATTCCTTTCAACGCAAAGAGCCTTGAACAAATGAGTCTTAGGTGTTGAATCCATGCCCTGGTCACGGCTTGCTACATTACACCACTGTTAAGCCTCTGATATTACTGTATATCAGAACCTCACAAATTCGCAGGTTGACGTCAACACTCATCGACTCCCAAGCCGTGAAAAAAGGCAGGGAAAATGCCAGCTTCCGTCTGTATAACCTCAAGTGACCATAAAGTAGAGGGCACTTTTTGGGACTAACATGTCAAACATGACACTGTACTAAAACTTCATGTGTGCTAATGCACTCTCTTACTTAGGTCTCAGCAAGTAAATTATAGTAGAAATGGAAAGAATATGCACATTATAGAGAAATGCAGCCTGACTAAGGGCCAACTTAAATAAAGGGAACATTTGTCATGAGTCCAGGTCAACTCAGATAGCTACACTGAGAAAAGGCTTTTGGCAGCCGCTGACAACTGTGAGAAAGTAAGGGAGTCAAATCAACGAGTGGGACTTAATAATCATTCGCCTTACTTACCGATGCTGCAGCAAAGACGACAATCGCTTGCTCTAAGTTGCGTGTGACATTTTTCTTGGCCCACATGGAAATCCCATCTTTTCTAGATACAATTTGGGATGCTTCAACATATCGTGATATGTATGTGATATGTATGATTGCAACATCACCCATCAACACATCAGCAGCCATTTTTTTTTGTTTTTTTGTGCATGTAAATCAGTTCAGAGTCAGGAAAGCATTCGCATTACAACAAAGGCAAAGCACTCGATATATTGCAAGCATCAAACCTTGCAAAACCAATATCATAAGATGGGTTGTCGCCTGTTGTTAACTTATTTTAAATGTCATACCAAGCATATTTAAAAGAAATAAATGTGATTATAACTTGCAAAGGAAAAGAAAATGTATCAGCTATGAAATCTGTGGTTTAGCTCACTCCAGAGGGGAAGCACACATGTCCACAGGATGTCAAACAATGAGTGTATGTGGAGTGTGTATTCCATTAACCTGACGCCCGAACTTTGTTTTGTTATTTGAAGGTTAATTTTTAAACTTTAAGGGGTAGGGCAGAGACAAGAAAAATTGCTTTCCTGAGTGACATTGTGTGTTTCATCAGAGTTGAGCAGAATGAGAAAGACTTGCATGGATGGCCCCATGCTGTGCAGCAAGTCCATTACAATGAAGCAGCACTGTAATAGGAGCCTGCTGGGAAAATTACACGTCTCTGAAGCAGCTAATGTACTGCAGGGTACTATTTACTCCTCTCTAGCACGGCATAATGCAGAGGGTGGATACACCTCGACTCCACTCTGTGATTGAACATCTCTGTGTACACAATGAAATCTCCAGGCCAGGGTGAGGCACTGAACAAACTATGTCTGTATCCGCTTGCACTATGAAATGGACACACTACAGTATAGAACCCTGATTGTGCATGACAAAAAAAAGTACATTTGGAAGTAGTATGCACACAATTTAGTTTATCTTTCCTGAAGTCATTCTGCTTCCTATCTCATAAGACAAACCGCATTGAGCAACAGACAAGTTTTCGACAAGGTTACAAGCTAAATAATGCTAATGCAACCCGATACTATGTATGCAAAAACCTTTGGCCAGATGTCTTTACATGAGTCTAAGCAGGAAACTATGTCAATGACGGTTACACATTAGACTAATGTCACCGAAATCAACAACACAGACGGCTGAATCATAGCATCAGTGTTTTTAAAGAGTATGATTCATCCTCTGCTTCAACGATTCCCTCATTGACACATCATTAATACGTTACACTTGTCTGGCTCCTTTATCTCAGTGATGCAACACAGCCACAGTAGAAACACAACTGACTTCAATTCTAATTAAAAGTAAGCAAAGACCAGCAGTTGTCCGGTGTGATTGTAATAATCAGCCGACTAGCTATGCCTATGCCCAGAAAAGGCATTGTTGTCCCTTCGGATAGTCTGCTGGATCAAGGCACTCTAATGCTGTGAGTGAGGCGGAAGTAGGACTAAGGCACAACATTTTCAAAAGCCTCATTTGACAGCCGGGCGTGTGGACCAGAACTTCGGGCTGGTGGGGCCACTTAAGAGTGCCTCATTGCCGGCTGCAAGTGCGCGCACACCACAAAGAGAAAGGCAGAATTGGGAAGAGGGTGTGAAATTTAAGTCTGTGTTATAGAGACAGTATTTGACTGACAATATGACAGTTGAGCAGGGTGTGATTGCAATGTATGCCGATAGAGTTCGAGAGCGCAGAAAATGACTATTTTAGTTGATAGGGGGGCAAATTGCCACTCTGCCGTAACCTCTACGTAACCTGGCAAACAATGAGACCTTTGCTGGTATTTCATTCTTCTGCTCTTGGGAAGACAACAACACATCCTCAGTCTCAGTGAACTGATGATGAACACAGGACGGACGGGTCAGTCATTCAAAAACAACTGGAATAAATGATATGATCACGCAATACAACTTGCGTGTCAAAACATGTCTCAATATATGGATGTTATTAAGAATTTATGATTCAGGCATTTTTCTCACATTACAGTTTGAGACATAGTATCTACGCTATTCCAAGCCAAGCTTTACTCACACCGCCACTCACTTTCAGCACATTAAGTATGCCCATGGGAGCTGACAATGGGAATGGGCAGAAGGCCTGGGGGCATTTGCTTGTGGAAAGGAATTTGGCTTCAACGTGTCCAGCATTTCATGTACACATGATCTCACAAGTAATGACTCAGTGCAATTTACAGTAAAATACTCAACATCCATGTCCTATCGCCTTCAAATTTATTTCTGTTTTCATGGGCCAAAGGAAAATCAAGATTATTGATTACAAAGTGTTATTCAGCTGTAGATGTGGTTTTCAAATTTAAACTGTAAAAAAAAAAAAAAAAATTATAAAAAAAGGCAAACATTCTGTCCAGGAGCCAAATATGTGTTAACTGTTAACCTCATAAGGTCTCAGAAGGCTTCACAGACCACTTCCAGGCTGACACAGTTGCAATGTACATCACGCCTCTAACAGGACAGACGCAAGAGCAGGGACAAACCTGACAAGGGTTAGCACATTAACGTTCATCTTCCACGTGTGCCTCATCTACACCCTGCAGTCAACTTTGGCTTTGTTCAGTTTTCTACTCAATATGCAACGAGTGTCCGTTTAAAAACAGGTATCATTTACTTTCCATACTTTTCATCCAAAAGTGTAGTAAATAGGAAATGGAACCTTTCCCTCCTTCAAGTATGCTTACCTATTATGTCCTCATATGCATTCTCCTCTAAAGTGCTTTTGGAACTGGGTTGACTCTGCCTCTCTGTGGTTAACGTGCCATTCTCTGCGGGTGAAGAGGGGTGTGACGACAGTGGGCTCGTTGTCGTAGCATCCGCTAAGTCACAGGGCTCTCTAAAGGATAAGAAATTAAAAAATTAGGCCGACTAGAGTACAGATACATGCAAATAGAAAAAGTTAATAAAGTCATCTCAGCAGAAGGCATCCAAAGGCTCAATTTTTAATACTGACAAACTCAGCAAATTCCTCAAAAGCCCGAATCAGCAAATGCTAACAGAAATATGAAAAAAAAAGTTGCCAGACGAAATCCCTAAGTAGTGTCATGGAGATGTTTGGTTGTTTTTCTGAGTATTTGTTGCACATTGGTGCGCACATAAGCCATGGGATATGTTTTTTCGTGCGTTAATGCTTGGATCTATATTATGGCACTGCTTAAAGCTCGTGCCTTTTAACTTTGGTCTGAAATTGCTGAAACCACAGGAATGTTAAACACAGTCCAAGGGATGAATGATATTTCACATTAGGGGCACTCTGGAAACGCCCCACCCTCTCAACATATTGTATTCGATCTTGAGAAGTGAAGTTAAAAATAATGGAAAGTTGCAAAAAGTCCAGTCTTGGATTTCATAGGTACTGGACTTACTGGGTAAGCCGTGCTGCTTGTTTCGATTAAGCTGAAAAATGTCTTCAATTTCAATGCAGTCCAAGTGAGAATAAGTGCAATTTGTAAATAGTAGTGAAAGAGCCAACTAAATATGCAAATTGCAAATGAAACCACCAGTATTAAAGATATGATCTAAACAGCTGAAAGATGCTGGTTGCGTGGCAGAGCATTTGCCTAAAATCCCCGTCACCTTCAAAATTTGACATTCCACAGAGAAGAGTGCTAACAACCTTGTCAAATGTGAATGATTAAAAAAATCTGAAACAAATAAAATCCTTCAAAACTGTTTAAAAATCACACGTTTTTTTTCCCTCCGCGCTCCGATGATGTGGGCGTCCCAGCTGAAAGCACTGAAACTACGCCCCATTCAATTGTCAATCAAATAAATTTTGTATGACCTGGAAAAAAAAAAGATGCTACTTCATCTCACAGCTTTCTTACACCTACACGTAACTACATGTGAAGTCTCGAATGACTGGAATACTGTATATCCCACCAGGTCACCACGAGGCTTTTCCACGCTGCGACACTGATGCCCTCTAAAGCGATCATGCCAACCCAAAGCCCTGGTCTAGACACTGGCGGTAATTCAGAATTAAGGAAAAAAATTATAATAATTAATTAAAAAATAAAAAAAAATACTACCGCCTTTCTCACCATAACGTGCGCACACTCACAGCTAACAACGACGCGCTCTAAAGCGCCCATCACTGACAGACTATCTAAAAAGAAGATGCATTTTTGGGGTGTACGCATCATTAGCTAGCCAGCTAACTGCACATTGAAATTGCATGAGTCACTCGTTTAAGACATGTACAAAATGGCGAAATTGCTGTAAGTTAAATGCTACATCTGTATTTAGAAACATATCTATGAATGTTGTTTATAGGGTTGTTAAAAAAAAAAAAAAGTACATGATTGAGTAGGAAAGGAACTGCTCAAAGATCCTCATCTCACCTGTCTTGTGATGGGCTGGAGTTGCTGCCCACCAACTTCCCTGGCCGTGTGGTGCTGGGTGCAGGGGTCGAGGGCAGGGGAGGGGGAGACTCACAGTCTGGAGGTAGTCCATTCACTGGCGATGTGCCCTTCTGCTCACGTTTGGCCTCGTACTCAAAAGTTCGCTTGGGTTT
This sequence comes from Hippocampus kuda, assembly GCA_901007745.1. Lineage (NCBI taxonomy): Eukaryota > Metazoa > Chordata > Actinopteri > Syngnathiformes > Syngnathidae > Hippocampus > Hippocampus kuda. The sequence continues at coordinate 27,163 of CAAKHF010017091.1, forward strand.
AGGTAGAGGGTTGATGGGAGATCCACCAGATGTCTGTTTGCTCGCTGGTTCCGGGCTCACAGAACTGACTGAAATCACACTGAGCCTCTGCCTGTTTTTTGCAAACTTATCAGGCACCAAAAGAGAATCTGGTTCTGTGGTGATCGAGCAAATACTACTGCGCTTGCTGGCGCATGTGCTGTCAAAGTCTTCGCCAATCACAAAAGATTTTTGTCTTGTCTTGTCTGAAGCATAGCAATTACTCAGATAACGTGGAGGGGGTGGGCTAGGATTCTCCTTCAGGGCTTGTTCTATCTTTTGTATCCTGTTGAGGACGGCCGAGGTCTCCTTACGAGCAGACAGGGAGCGAACAAATACCCCAGATGACTCAGTCTTACTTATCCGTTTCTGGAAGCGACCTAAGCCATCTTTGTCGGAAGCTCCTTCCTCTTCCTCCGTCTCTGTGTAGGAGCATTCTGAGAACGCTGTGCTCATCCTGCGAATCCCCTTAAAGTCAAATGCCTTCTCGCTACAAGGAGAAGAGAGCAAACTCGGGCAGCCTTCACTGCCTCCAATGCGCTCTCGTCCTGGCCTTTTATCCAGACACAAGCTCATCCTAGGCAAAGAGACTCTCCTGCACTCCCATTCTGAGATCTTTTTGCGCACTGTGGTGGGGAGAACACCCGTTAAAGGCCTGTTAATAGAAAGTGTGCGCTTGTGACCTTGGGTAGTAAGAGATCCAAGTGAGAGTGTACTCCAACTCAGGGGTCGACCATTAAGTCCCTTTGATGGAGGAGCACCCCCTTGGTTCTCTTTTTGCTCCTGATCGTCTTGACTTTCGGGATATTCCTTAGCCTGAGGCTTATAGATGGAGAGACGGTTGTCTAGGCAGCTGATGCTCTTCGACTTTGTGAGGGGCGGTCCACTGCCAAAGCTTGTGGTCTTGCTGTTCCAGCCAGCACGTACCAAAAAACGTCCGTCTGTCCTGAGGTACTTGCTCTGTTTCTGATAGTTCTTCCCGTCACCAAAGGGAGGTGGCTCGCTCGGACCCTCGTCACCGGACAGAGCAGGGCAAGGAGATGCAGACTGGCACCTAAAAAGAGATCATGAATAAGCAATTAGGGGATTCAAATTTATTTTAAAATTTATTCACGACAACACTCAGTAGAGCGCCAACCATTTGCCATTTGCTAGACAAGATAGACTCTTCTTTCGTTCTACTTCAGGAAACAGTTAACAACACAGAAAATGTTTTTGAGACTCGAGTGCTTTTGAGTTTTCATTTCCTTCGGGGTGAATATCACAAAAAAAACTTGTTTGATTGATTGTATGAAAATAATCGTCTCTGGAATGTCTTCCCATCTATCGAGTGACAATATACAAACAACATCAATGTTTTCTGAGTTGCCGATGCCTGAAAATGTGCCTGTGAGCGAGCTATTATGAATTTTGCCAGAGTGTGACGCAGTGTGGCTAATTTAATACCGTTCTCCCACACCAAGGTCTGTACCTCTGACTTGGCATCTCGGCTGTGCAATGATCCACCACATTCAAGTGACAGATGGAAAGACTGAAACACGATGTGAAGTGGTTGACAACTACCAAACAACTGAGAGAAAAAGCCATTCCCTGCCATCTTTGCACAAGATGTGTCACGATCCATGGACAGCATACTTGGGGGGGCTGCATTTGAAGGCCAATGATGTCATACTGGCATATGAAGGCTGGCCCATATCAAAGTTTCCCCAAATTCAGCCCACAAATGTGGCTTCTACTTTTTTGTTTGTATTTCTGGTAGGTTGCAAAACATCCCCCAAGCTAGACCCTCCTGTTTGAACAAAAGTTGACACAGCTTTCAGAGGTGCTTTCAGAGGTGCGTAGGCCAGGTCCCCCAAAGGATGTTGCCCATGATTTGGGTCTTGGAAAGTGACCTAGAAAACTCCATCTGTTGTCTTCATCCGCAACTAAATTGAATCACTTCCAACTCAGCCCACACGCACGTCCCCAAAAAGCTTTGGAAATTAGTTTTGAAGTTTAGTTATGTTGATAACAACAGTCCATACAAATGCGAGGAGATAATCAACCACACATGTGAAAGGAGTCAGGCATTTTCAATTCATTTCCAAAATTGTTAGCCAACTTTTTAGAATATTCACCGCAAACTATTGAGTATTCTCGCAGCAGGATTGTGAAATTCCGGCCAAAATGAATCACAATGCCAGCATAGGTCTATCCGGATCTCAATATCTCAACAAACAGTAAACTATGTCAAGATTAATCAAATGCATTTTGTGTTTTACCTGTAAGTGTCTTCTGAATCCTTTCCTGTCCAATGCGGAGCGATCCTTGCTGTTAAGTGATACTAGATGCTTATCCCAATGCTGCCTGAACCTGTCAGTTTCTCACAATGTTTCTTCAGTGAGGCAAACTTTCCCTGTAGACGTCGGTCTTACCTCATACGCCGTACGACTCATAAATGTTGGGTAAAGTTATCATGACTTGGAAGCTTCGGTTTGTATTGCAAAAGTGAAGCATTACGAGATCTGATGTCACAGCTTTAGTTCGAATAACAAGCAACGTGGGAGGAGGAAGCTATTAGTTGTGGCAATGCGATCCAACAATGCAGGTTGGGACAAATCTCTCCTCACACCTGTCTGCCCTTCCCTGGTTTCGATCCTCATGCTGCGGGGTGGAAGACTTTCAGAACGTATTGTAACCTGCTTGCTGCTAGCATGAAGTCAACTTAATGTATATTTCTTTAAACAATGAATTTCTAAAAATGTCTTGTCAGACCAAATCAAATGTAAAGTAATCTATAAATTGGCTTCCGCTTGATGTTATATTCTCATGAGAATGCAAAGTCCGTGAAACAATTTTGTTTGATGAAGATTGCTATAAGATCCAAAAGAAGACATGTTGCATTCGAGTCAAAGGGAGGATAAAAGAAGGTATTCTGAAGTAAATCGGACTTGGTCCTTGGAATCGTTCCAAACTAAATGAGCAAATCACATGGATACCATGGGAAGCAACGGAGAACTTGAAGCTAAATATTAATGGGGGATGTTTAAGATGTAACCGGACACAAAGACTCACTGACTTTCCAAACGTTGATTATTAACTTATTCACCACTAAAGTTTAGCCTCTGGGATTTTTAGTTTAGGGGGCCGGCGGGGTTGCATCTATAACTCAATCTATTGCGGTTTCATTCCAACTATTTTGCAGGTTTTCCTGCTATTTTTCTTAACGTCATCCCCGTCTGGTTCTTCCTTGACAATCGCTCCATGTTGTTTGTGGTTCAAAAAAATAAAAGAGTAGTATATGTGGTTCAATAAAAAAAAAAATACAGTAGTATATGCGGAGTTCAGGTGTTTGCAATTCCTCAAAACGTTGAAAACCAAGAGTTGTACTCTTGCAGCGGTGGGTTATAACGGATGAGGGTGGTTAGTTTTGTGTTGATGGGTTAGTTGCCTGGTGTGTCCCAACTGCATTGGGGTTTTTTTTGTGTTTTTTTTCCAAAACTGTCCAATTCAGTTGTTCGGTGCGCAGCAGGCCTATGTGGACTCCAATTGAATTGGATGTCGTCCTAAGTCCGAACACATTTGTGTTCCGCCTGAAAGGGTCATTGGTCATATAGGGAGGTTAACAAGTTATAAAGTTCTGCAGTTAATACAATATTGCCTTGTGCATCAGGCCAAGACTCAAGTCCACAGCTCCAACACGAAACACAAATGGGCTACGAAGGAATTAAAGCCTCAAGCATGAGCATCAACTACAGGCTCGGCATGTTTAATAACCACAAGATAGAACACTGCTTTCACTATAAGCTCCAGTTGGACCACATTTTTTTTGCAAACCAAAAATCAGCCAGGACTCAAGCTGGTATGATTGTTGACATATTACATTTCACAGCCACCGCTGTAACTTTATCTTTCAGTTTGAATGAGTTTCAGAGTGTAGAGAAAACAGATGACGGACAAGCTAAGCAAGATATCCTGTATCATTCCTTAAGCTTGTTTCTCTCATCAGCTCACAACATGCTGCAGCTTGCTACTGTTAATAGTTGGATGGGGCCCTCGTCCAGGATCCAGAGGCATACAGTGCTTGCAAAAGATTTTCACTTTTATTTTTTATTTTTTTTAAACATGGTCGATAGGGATGTCTCGATACTGATCAGATGATCGGAAATTGGGTCCAATCACGTCATTTTCAGCAGATTGGAATCAGGGTACAAAATCAAGTTTTAAATTATTTTTAAAATGTTACTATTTTTATGGGTGACAAAGCAACAAAATAACACAGAAGAGGACACAGGTGGTAGACTGGTTAGCATGTCATTCAAAAACATGAAGTCAATTTGGATGCGCTCTTTTTTTTCTAGATAATCCATTACTGAGATATTGGATCGGAACTCGTTATCAACAGATCCTCAAAATCAGGTGACTCGGACTTAGACTCGGGTGCAAAAAATTGTGATTGTGACATCCCTCATGATTGACAGTTGTTGCCCCTTGTTTCCCAGGAGTAAAAACAAATATTCATTGAATCCCAAGAAGTAGTTGTTTGGAAATTAGGAGACATGACTGTAAGAGCATGTTGAAGAATCCTGGGAGGTCACTAACCTGTCGGGGGGGTCCTGTGGAGCTTTACCCCCTCCTGCATGAGGCACAGCCTTTGGAGTCTTGTTGGCAGTCATGCTTGCCTGCAAACCGCCCACTCACCTAGTGGACAAACACATGCATGTTCAGCATCTTCATCGATTTTAAAATCGACTCGTGGACAAAATTGTAAATCATCATTAAATGGCAAAATAAATTGCCTTTTTTTTTCAACTAGCTATACAAAGTGGTTTAAAAATGTTTAAAGAACAAAAAAGAAAATTTGACACATTGTGTCAGCTGAGTTGAATTCAAAACATTATTATGCCAGATACTATTTGCCAAGACAAATGAAAACAGAGCATGCAATGTGGCTAAATTCCACCAGATCACAGGTACATGTGTGCTGCGCGTGAATGCACTTCGCAGTGATGGAGAAAAAAGCAGTTTCACCGTCCGCATGTTCGCCCTCAGACAAGAGGCCATTACTCATGAAAATCACATTTCCCAAAGTAGTCAGTGACCCTGTGCAGAAGGCTCATAGCAATTGCTCTCCAGCACAATGAGGTCAGATGGAGCTCCTTCAAGATCAGAGATGAAAAATGGGTGGGCACTGAGTCGCATGTCATGTTTACAGGAAGTTGTTGTATGAAGAAGCCAGCCAACCAGAAGTGTGGCTGAGACCTATAGAGACAGATGAGAAGAGAGAGGGAGCATTCCTGCTGTCAGCTATTTCCTGTGACTGTGGACCATGCTGCGGGGACGGCGCATGCATCATGATTAGCTTGGTGAGACAGACTATGACAATACAAGGGCAAAAAGAAAACTTGGCACAAGCAAGTGTGATGTTCAACAATAATATGTACATTTAATGAATAATGTGCGCACAAGGCTCAGATGACCTGCCATCTTTTTAAGTCCCTGTTCATCTACTGTATCTTGGATCGATTTTCTACTCCATTTAACAAATATATTAAGATGACAAATTGCAAAGAATTCCAAGGAGTGTCATACTGACGTTTTTAATGATAGCAGCTCTCACTGTCCCATACCTGGCTTTTGGTATTTAAAGTCAGACCACTGCTTGAATGACTTGACCTTTGCATTTATTTATTTATTTATTTATTTGCTTATTTTTAAAAGCTACAATCATTGAGTCGCAGGGGCCCAGGATGGACTTTTCAGTGTAAACAACAAGGCGTTAGCCAACTGACTTCCTGAGCTGATAGTATCTCCCCTCGCAAAATCCCAACGAGTAAAGAGCCAACCTCTGGAATACTATTGCACCGCCTTGCCGCAGAGCTACCAAGTTATTTGAATAACAACTGAATAATGCATCTATCTTCTCATACAAGCAAATAACCTAACTACAAATGTTTCATCAGAAATTGGAACATCTCAACATTTACGCTTTACTTATAATAATACAAATGCAACGGCACCTTGACTTACAAGCTTAATTCATGCTGTGACCACACTAGCGAAGCTAAATTGAGTTTAAAAAGAGAAAGTCGTTTTGAGACGTATTATTGTGTCGATCTCAAAACAGTACTCGTTACTCGATAGTGCAAAATAGTGAGAATAAAGCAAATAACTTTGATAATATTGTAAATTTAATACACTTTGAACTTTGAGCTCCTCATCATGGCTGACGTCAGCCGTAAGCGTATTACGGTTTTCTCATGTAGCTGTCATCTTATTTTATTTATAGATACTTTAATTTGTTTATTAATTGTAATAGTAAATTTCTGTTCATAGCTGCTTGCTCTACGCCCAACATCTGTGAAAAGTGTGCTGTACCTCTAAGCACTTAATTGGGTCTTTCCTGACTGCATTTCATATTAACGATTCACGTCAACTTCTCCATCTTCTCATGTTCTCTCTCCTTGCGTGGTGTGTTGCATGCTTGACGACTCCTCGTCCGCCTTGAGTGAAGGTGCTACTTGTCAGAAGGGTAGCTTATGTGTCACCACGCAGCTAAAGTTTAGTTTAGTTTAGGCAAAGGAGAGAGCTGCACATTGTGGCGCAAGCTAGCTTAGCTTGCGCCGCAATCAGCTGGACGTCATTTCTCAAGAAACGACCTCCAGGAGTATGGGTGACACAGTTTAATCAGCTCAGAGCTGGTGAAAGTAACCTGTTCACAGTCCCATGATTAGTGAGCTTGGGGAATAAGGGCCTTAAAAAAAAACGGAAAAAGAAATACAGCTTTGACAATCACAAAACCGCATTGTTTGAGATCACGATTTTGATCCCAAAATGATTATTTAGCCCGAGCAAACAATGCAACAGAATTTGGTTAGTTGGAAATTCAAATGTTTTCCAATGAGATTGCAGCACTTAGTGGCAATACAGTACCGTCTCAACGGAAGCCTGAAGTCATCAAAATATGCAGATCAAGGACATCTACAGTACCCATAAGGTTTTCCTTAAAACTACACACCAAACAGCAATAACAATTCTCAGCACAAAATTGCATGAATGTGGGAAAGCCAAGATAAATGTTTAAGTTTTTAGGAAGACAAACAAAATTCTAATTTACAAAGGGTGACTGAAAAAAATGCCCCAGTCATCATCACAATGACCAAGCTAAACCATTTCAGGTTTTTTTTCCCCTCAGGTCTTTCCATGCTCATGTCTACAAGTGCTGGAGAGGCTAATAAGTTTCCCCTTGTACTGGAAAGAGGCGAACAAAGATGCCTCTATGAAATAAACAGAAAATTGCATAGAGGAGTCCTTTGTGTTCAAAGTGTATGTCTTTGAAAGGGAGGCAGAGTAAGAAAAAAAATGTACTATCAGCTTATCTTATGCACGCATATACGTGTGTATAAGACAGAGACTTAATTAAGTTGAATGTCTTTCAAAAAAAGGCCAATGCGTCCTTGACCCTGTCACGTTTGACAGATCATCTGATATCCAGTTCACCGCCCAACATGCAAGAATGTACTAATATTTGCCCAATCCATCAGGCTGCCTCAGATACACCGAAGTATATCAAAGGCTGTTTTCATAGAATGGAAGAAACAACAGAGCGGGATGAAAACAAATCATCAACTGCATAAACAAACGCCATGAAAGGACACTACGACTTTTCAACAATTTAATAACGATATGATATGTCAACGTTTCATTTATCATGCTATCTATTTTCATCCTGTAAGACAAACAGAATGATACCGTGGCCTCTCCAAAGGCTTAAGTCCCCTCATTTGTCTCCAGCTACTCAACTATTTAGGCCAAGCTGGTCCTCAGTTTCTGCTGATCAGCAACCTGCTTTTTAAAAACCACAACCAAGCCCTGCAAGAGAAGCCAAGACTCAATGGGGAAACAAAGGATTAAAACGCTCAGCTATTTCAGCCCTCAAACTGATCCAAACTGTTCTTTAAGTATTTTGGAGATAAATAAGAATTGTCCAGCATGGACAGTGATGATTTTTTTTATGTTTTGACTGTAAATGCTGCGTTGGTCCCATGCAGTGGAAGCGGGGCATTAGTCGAACACCCATCCAGTGACATGGTAAAGCATTTACAGTCCACGTCAACTCTGCATGACAAACTTATGACAGAAGGTTTATTCTGCTCATAGACCTGTGTCTCGGGAAGACCATATAAAGCTCTGACAGCTTCCATAATGTCTACATGTCAAAGAGAAAACAACCGCGGTTGACGTAGAATCACGGCTATATAATTACCCACGTCAAACATACGCTTTGCCTTTTTATCTCCATTTTAGCTTTAACAGTGTAGTCATGATGTATTTTGGGAATCACGGCATAGGGGGGGAAAAAAACCTTCTGAGTAACCCAGATATGAGCATGCACAGCTGCAGAGGCAGGCATGTGGAAAACAGGCTTTTATCCATCTGTGCTGCAGGGGGGGGTCAAAGACTATGTGTCATCTGACCTCAGAAACACAGTCTTTGGCTTTTCCAAGGACATTAAGTGGATAAGATGAATTTTTGTTACTGTCTGGAAGTCTGAGTTCAGATGGTCTACTGAAAAGACTGACGGAAATTTTGTGGCTGACATTTCTGCCTTAAACTGCCAGAGAAGTACGGAAAACACAACTGCAACTGTAGATGATCTTCAGTCAACAAGATTTATTGTGGATGCCCTGCAGTGTTTATGATTTTGATGAGTTAAATCAATTAAGTTTTGTGGGAGCTATTACTGAACTGAAATACCAAATTGATCGCCTCACAGCATAATTGCCAGTCATTTTGAACTTACTGTCACAATATCAATAAAAAAAAAAAAATTGTTTCCATCCGGGACATGGTAATCTGCAAATGTTTACTCGAGGCAAGTGGACTCTTCTTGCTTGTAGAATTTGTTATGTGTGTGTGTGCGTGTGTGTGTGTGTGTGTGTGTGTGTGTGTGTGTGTGTGTGTGTGTGTGTGTGTGTGTGTGTGTGTGTGCGTGCGTGCGTGCGTGCGTGTGTACAGCAGATGGTTGTGTGTGTCTGCAGGTGTTTGTGTGTGACCTCTGCCATCGGGCTCCGTCTGAAAAATGTCAGCTGACAGATGGCTAAAAGTTTATTTACTCTCAGGCACTTGTTTTAAGCTCCCTTCGGCACTTTGGAGAGAAATATTTTATTCAGTCTCTTAGTTTTATGATGATGGTTGCGTTTGAGTTCTATTATTAATACTGGAAGGATGCGTGTGACAAAATGGGTGAAGGGAAGTCATGTTTTTTCTTGACGGAATGGTGTCAGAGTTATCCCAAGACAACAACTTTGGGTATCAAACATGGCAGGCAGTCATTTCCGTCATTGGTGCTCCCACTGTATTGCAGATTAATAGACGCAATCCAAAATGAGCACACTCATGCAGGAGCTGCTATCGGCTATAGGATATTGCCAGACACTCAAACGCAAATGTGTTTTTAAAAAAAAAAAAAATGATATCAGTTCAAAGCAGGGGTGTCGAACTAATTTTTGTCGCGGGCCACTTTTGAGTTACGTCGTCCATCGGAGGGCCGTTATGACAGTGAACCCACAAAAATGTTTTATCACATTATCGCATTATTACTTGTAAGGGTCACAAAGGTATTGCACAATCTCAGCGTAATTTATTACACATGATAATTTGACATTTTCTGTATTTTTTAGCAAGAATCATGCAAGTTGACACACACGATTTTCTTTCAGGGGGCCTCATAAAATGATGTGGCGGACTGGATATGGCCCCTGGGCCTTGAGTTTGATAGCGTGGTTTAAAGTGTCTTAAGAGGTACGACTGTAAAACAAAAATGACTTATATGGCCTCTATTATGCAGATTTTCACGCGAGTGCTCACCATGCAAATTAATTGGTCAGATACACATACTGTAGCAGAACGAATAGATCATCAAATTCATCGACAGCTATTATGAGAATTGATTCGTTAAGTAGAGCTACTGTTTAACTATGAATTGACCAAATCCTCTGATTTCAACCTCTCAAAAGTACGTGTCTGATTTCTGAAGTCTTTCAGAACTGTTTAATGAAAATAAATGATTTCTTCACATCTGCTTTGACTTTGGAAAACAACAATCAACAAGTTTGCCTATTTTCGGAAATGTTGACGGTGAAACAAAAAAAAAAAATTTTGTTGAGACTCTGGATAAAGTTGCATCGATTAATGATGGTTTTGGTTAGCCTATGAAGTGATGAAGAATTATGCTGATTTGGTGAAATGAAACCAACCTTGAATCGGATGTAGGTGGAATAGGGCGCAGCACTTGGCATGGTAGATTCAATTTCCACTCGCTGGGTGAGAAATTACTACATGTGGGAAGTTGAGATTCATCACCGAATATTACAGCGGGTCTATTCATGCGCGCAAGGCTTTTCTAATGTGTTATGTTTTTCTTTTTGTTTTTTGCCATACAGTACTTTTTGTTGCAGTCTTAAAAAATCTTGACAAAAACAAATTAGTTCATCATTGATGGCCCTTATGTGAGCAGTTTTAGTTAAAAGGGCAAGTCAAGTCAAAACAATTCTGTAAAAAAAATTGAGTTCCCCTTTAAGAGCTTAGTCACGGAACAAATTAAACCTAAAAGTTAATGTTAACACTCTGTTCACGTTAAGATGAACTCTATTGTGTTGTCGTTGCTTTTCATTTACATTCTTTTTTTTTTTTTTTTTATTGTGTTCATAAGAGAAACAGTGGACTGGAGTGGACGCTTTGTCTATGTGGAGACTCCGTGTAGAGAACAGAGAAAAGACAAACAACAGCACCAATACCCATGATCCTTTAGTTTCATTCTTGTTGTGCAGCCAGGCATCTCTGTCAAACCTTCCCCTGATGGTCATTTGAGAACAGGAAACAGGCTTAAAAAAATGTGGGGGTAGGGGGGGTCAGGAGTTTCTAAAAGCGTGTGAAATTTGTATCAGATTTCATGAAGAATGGATCCTTCTTGCCTCATGTCCTAATGATTCGGCCTCGATCGAGAGCCTCAGTCCACCGCTGTCGCTTGCCACGTCCATCTTGTCATGTGAGGGGGGGCACAGGAATCGTATGATCGTGTTTGTTGTCTCTTCTCATTGGTGCATTTGTTTCCCACAGAGCAGCCTGAACATTTAATATGCTAATAAATGTTTGTTAGTTGCCAACTTTTTCTTTTGACTGAATTTTAGGACTTTCTATATACTGTATAATCAGCCATAAAGAACATCAAGCAAGCTGATTATATTGCTGCTCTTCCCTGTGTTAAAAATAAAACTTGAGTGCCATGGATGAAGTGATTTCTGTATGCCACAGTGAAACTGCAAGCACCGAAGAAAAAAAAATACAGCCGAAAAAGTGCACTCTCTCCCTTTATTTCCACTATTAGGGCCAGCACTGTGAAATCAAATCTTGACCTCGTCTTCCCTTTGTTCCATCTTCCAGGAAATTCGAAACATGCACAACGAGCAGCTGATGGGCATCCGGCGCGAGGAAGAGATGGAGATGTCCGACGACGACATGGAGGAATCAGCAGACAGCAAAGACTCTGAGGACTCTGGTACGCTTTTCTTGAATGTTTTTCTGGATGAATGTGACATACAGAGCCTGAATGTCCCAATACGTTTGTCCATAATGTGGAGTGGACTGATTCCCAAAAATGGATCGTGGGCAGCTAGGGGGAAAAAAAAAAAAAAAGACTTGGATTCAGATTTTTCATAACAGTAATGAGGTCTACCAAGTTCCCACATAGAACAAACAATATTGGCTCAGTGTCAGGAGGTGTCGGCATATGCTTTCAGCGCTATGCCAAACTCACAGAGAACTGCCTTGAAAAATGTTACATATTATCCATGTATTTTAAGGGCCAAACCCCAAAAATGCGTTATTGTTCTTAACTTCTATAAAACAGGTCACGACTTTGCATCAATAGGAAGTAGTGAGTCGAAGCATGACAGTAATTGAGAAACAATTTCCTAATTTATCCAATTTTACTTCGTTTTGTCTTTAAAATAAAATAAAATAATGCATCTTTGTTCATCTTGGGACATATTGTGACTATAGTTGACTGGTTTGCCCATTTGAACAGCAGCACCCAAGCCCATGAACCATCTCTTCAAATGACTGCATGAAAGATGATTGAACATTATGTCGAGACGCTCTTTTTAACATATATGTTAAATGTATATATGTATATATGTATAACATATGTGTTGTGTTGAGGGAACCTACGTGGTTTATTATTTCAGCCCAGTCTGCTTATGTTCTTGACTCCAATTTTGTTTTAAACTACACTTTCTCTCGAAACCAAATGGAATACTTCTGTTGTATTCATACAAATTAATAGCTTCTATGTAAAATCAGCCTTCCTCCCGCCATCTACCATCAAGTAAAGAAAAATCCCTGGTTACGAGTTGTGGAAGTTTAAGGCACATTTTCAATGCAGATTTTTAGACCAACAAATACCGGTCGTTATCTTAAGGAAAAAGCAATTGGTGACAGAAACACTTTCAGTCCGCCATTACCTTTCAGCCTTGTAGATGCACATTCATAGTGTGTGTGAATAGTGTGTGTAAGCGGGTGAAGCTGTTCAAAGCTGCCAGCAGCTGTCAGCCCAGGATAGAACAAGGCGGCTCTTTGCTGAAGTCACAAAAGTGGAACATGGCGCTAAATCTGCCGTCCTAACTTTAACTTCCCCCTGGCCTCATAATGGCGTTGATTTGCACTGTTTGCAAACAGGAAATCTTGGCTAATCAACATGGTTGTTGTCACATTGTTGCATCTATTTTTTTTTCAATTCTTTCACAAACATCCTGAATTAGCTGTGCCTTTTACATGCTTACACATAGTTAAATCACAGTTTTGTTATGTTTTTATTTTAAAAAGCTTCCCCAAATATTTTTCCTGTTAAACTCTCAATATTGTCTTCTATGGCAGCCCGTCCAGGCAGCAAACTAGTTTGGCCTGAATTAATCTACTGGTTTTGGCCACATGGGAAAAAAATAAAATAAAAATACAATACAATGATTTATTTTTCCTTCTTCATCCTGCCGAAGCAGAAGACTACTTGGACCTGATTTAAATGATTTAGTACATTCTCTGCTCCAATTTCTAATCAATGCAAATTTTGTTCACACCCTGATAACTCTCTCGTAAGATTTCTGTGGCAGCATGAAAATATTGCACCCTCTGATTGTCACATTATCCATTATGCAACAGAGACTTTTGATTTATTTTGTTTATTATTTGAAAGTACTCCGAAAAACTCCTCTCTATTTACTCTCAATTTATTTTTTATGGCAGCCCCTCTATGCAACAGGCAATGTGCCCTCTGCTGGTTGTTGCCACACTGTGAACATACACCTGCCTTGAAACGGTATGAATGTCTGCTGTTGGCTAATTTAACAGCTTGGCTAATTGAGATGGAGGTGTATGCAAATGAAACCGTCGACTCCACTTATTGCAACACTTCTAGTCGGTCATCGTGGTAATGAAGACTTGTTTTCAAATATCTGGTGTTCTTGCTGGACGCCGGGGGACGGCTGGTAAAATTTCCGCCGTTTATCTTGACCTTTCTACACGTCACCCAATCCCATGATGATCCCACCACCGCTTGAGGCGCCGATCGATAAGCTACGTCGAACGATGGAGTAGAAAAGTGCAAGATCCGCCCGCGTGTGCATGTAGCGTGAACCCTATCATGGACGCCTGCGGGTCGACGCCTGTTAAATAACGAATGTGCCGAATCCGGCCAAGTGTTTGACGGGTTTCAAATCAATACTTCTCACTTCCAAACCTGCCAGAAGACTACAATTATGCTCAGAGTGTTCATTAACGGTCCTTGATTCAACACTCATAAATACTGTACACACAACAACCGAAGCACTCTCTCTCACGGAATGGCTCTTATCTCCTCTCGGCGTGTTGCACTTCCCCCGAAGAGCTTTTCCCTCCCCTTCTTCCAGTTGACTTCCCCGGAGGCGGGCGTACAATAATCCATCCTTTGGCTCTGCTCAATAGGTCGGGTCATATGTCCGGTGAAGTTCTGGCAGACAAAACGCTGTGGGATTATGCCATTTTTTCAGTAGTCGCTAATCTGCCGTTGATCTCGGGTTGCAAAGAATATTGAACTGAAGATGTCTGGGATCGGCTCCAGCTCACGATGAGCGCTTTAGCAAAGGAATGAATAGATGGATGAATTTTGCATTATTGTTGTCTGAAGCGTCTCGCAGGTGTTCGCTGCAAGCCTGGTCACTCCATCAGAAAGAAAATTACAAAACAATCTTTTTTACACACTTACACCATTGTTTAGTCATACAGTATTCAAAACTGTCAGAAAAATTCAATACCGGCTGTTTTGTTGAAACCGAAATTTGTAATCGCCAAATTGAAATGTTTCGGTATCAGGTGACTGCCAGCCTGTTGGATGTATTTCTATTTATAAAATCTCTCACAAATGTCCTTCCTGTCCTGCTTTTTCTCAATTTCCTTTAATATGGCAGCAGGTAGCAGACTCGTTGGAATTGAATTAAATGCACTCGCTGTTGGCCACATTGTTAAGTCAATGCAAACTTTGTTCCTTTACTCTCTCTTCATAGTTCTGTGGCAGCCTGTCTAAGTAGCAAACTAGTTAAGCATAAATTAATTGCACTCTGATGTTTTTGCAACTTTGCTCCCCTTCTGCTTATTCTTGGTTGTAATTTCTATGGCAACCCGTCTGGGGAGCAGACTATTTGGGCCTTGAGCCCTCTGGGAGTGGCGGCCTCATTGTTAAATCAATGAAAATGTTCCTCTTTTCCTTTTTAACCCTCTTACGATTTCTGTGGCAGCCTGTCTCAGCGCCAAACAAACTGAGCCTAAAAACCTTTGTTGTGATATCTTTTATGCCACTCATTCCTAAAGTGTGGTACTTGGGCTCACTCTAGTAGTATTTGAAATCGAAACTTGAAAAATTTTGCACATGTATTGTTTATCGCATTTAACTTTTGTGTACAATTTTCCTATATTCAGGCAATTGATGATGTTGAATGTTCCAGTTACTTGCAGTGATATTCTTCCACCTCCTATGCCACTGTGTTTAAATGTTGGAGCTCAGAGTGCTCAGTATTTTTTTTTAGTTGGTACTTGGTTTTAAGGGCTTGAGAATGACTACATTATGGAATTGTGGAATGTGATTATATATATATATATATATATATATATATTAGAGCTGTCAGTTTAGCGCGTTTTTATTGGCATTAATTTAAATGAATTTTAACGGGATTAAATTTTTTTCTCGTGAGATTAACGCGGCATACGTCACAAGCGGTTGTTACGTTGCTCTATAAATACACCAGAAACAAAACAACAAGCGCGCTGCAGAAGTCCACGCCCATGTCTGTTTTGCCAGCCACGGCAGAGCGACACACCGAAAACAGATACTTAAAGAGTTTATGAATGGAAAGTTTACTTTTAAAAAATTGCCAGATTGCTCCACTGACAAGACCAAAGTTACCTGTATCATACAGGTATACGATGTATGCCACTGACGCGATTGTTATTTGTTTGGAACTATTTTGTGTGGAAGGTTACAGTGTTCCGCTTCTATATAAATACAGCGGGTGGAGCTTCTCTGTGTTCGTCTGACAGTGACGGTGAAGTTCAGCGGTACAGTGTTCGCGACCTAGCGAAAATAAAACGTCTCCAGTGTTATCATCGAACCAAGTGTAGTCATCCGAAATGATGTCTACACAAAACCGTAGAGAAACTTGCGCGCAAGAAGGACCAACACAATCAACATAGCCTGACTGCTGCGTTCAAAGCAAACTTGAGAAAAACGAAATATGCAACCATGGCTTAAATCCACTATAGGCTGAGTACTAGTTTACCTTAGATGTGCACTTTATTATGTTATATTGCTCTGTTTTGATTCCATAAAAAGAGCTGTAAAGCAGCTGTTGTGTGACAAAATATTTTTTTCACTGTTGTTGATGGACAGTAATATTGTGTGAGAGATTATAGGGCTGTTCACACGGCACACATTTGCTGCACCGATATATTTTGTTGCGATATATTTTACACCGGACCAAATTTTGTGGAGCATTCACACGTGCAAAGCCGCTGAGCGTGACAGCACCGGCACAGCGTCGTTGCAGCTCCACTTGTGTTCACACGGCAGTTTCTGCAGCGGAGCAAAACGACAGAAAACAAATGAGCTGTCGTGTTGGTTCTTTTTTAAACGTATACACAACTCAAGCAACTACAGTACAG
>CAAKHF010017095.1:0-20113 GCA_901007745.1 Hippocampus kuda
GAGTGTTCAATCAGCCTGCCGTGCATGTTTTTGGAATGTGGGAGGAAGCTGGAGTACCCGGAGAAAACCCACGCAGGCCCAGGGAGAACATGCAAACGCCACACAGGGAGGCCGGAGCTGGAATTGAACCCGGTACCGCTGCGCTGTGAGGTCGACGTGCTAACCACTGGACGCACCGGGCTGCCTTTTCACAGAACAATGAAAACAAATCTGATGATGATCTCCTCTTGTGGAGAAAATTGAATTGAATTTATTTCTCTTCAGGGGCCTGAAAGATATGGAATCTGACATTTCATCCATTGAGAAAAGATTTGCTTATGGCTTCCTGCAGAAACTGTTGAAATGGATGGAAATTGCCCAGGAGTTTATTGCTCATCTCGGTACTGCTGGGCATGAAAAAAAAATAATCTGAAACATAATTACAATGCTTGGGTAAACAATACTGTACATTTAAATCACGTTTTCAATGTGGTTTCCAGAGGCAGTAGTAAGCAGTGGACGAGTGGAAAAGTCTCCCCATGAACAGGAAATCAAATTCTTTGCAAAGGTGTGAATCATTTTCATAATTGACTGTAAAACATAATTTGTCTCAATTGCATTCCTAAAAGTCACAGGTTTACGCTTTCAGATCCTGATGCCTTTGATCAACCAGTATTTCAAAAACCACTGCCTTTACTTTTTGTCCACGCCTGCCAAAGTTCTGGGTAGTGGTGGCCATTCATCCAATAAGGAGAAGGAAATGATTGCAAGGTGACGTCTCTCCTACGAAAGACGCTTTCTTTTCATCTGCAAGTTTTGACCTTCCATCAGCTTTCCCTGTTCTTGCATTTTCCTTGCCTTTTCTGCCCTTTCATTTGTTTCCTTTGCCTTTCCCTTCCTTCTCCTCTTCAGTATCTTCTGTAAAATGTCCGCTCTGGTGAGACACAGAGTTTCGCTCTTTGGTAAGAGGACAGTTTTGCCCCCGAGGCAAACTTGATGTCGTGATGCAAAAGTCAATTAATGTGGAGCTGTACTTGTGTGCAGGAACGGACGCGTCAGCTATTGTTAACTGTCTTCACATCCTGGCCCGGTCTTTGGATGCAAGGTTTAGTGTATTTATAAATATACCGTACATGCATTCAAGAGGTTTTATTCATTGTTCTTTTCGTGAACATTTTTTGGGGTTTTGTTTTTTAGGACTGTGATGAAGTCCGGTCCTGAGATCGTTAAAGCGGGATTGCGGTCATTTTTTGAGAGTGCTGCTGATGATATCGAAAAGATGGTGGAAAACCTTAAACTGGGCAAAGTATCTAAAGGCAATCAGGTATGGCATGATGCATTCGTGGACACAATTATTGGGACACAATTGGTTAGTATGCGTTTTCTTTTTTTCCTTTATAGCAAGTGAAAGGCGTGTCCCAGAACATTAATTACACAACCATTGCCCTACTCCCAGTCCTCACTTCCCTGTTTGATCACATCGCCCAACATCTATTTGGAGATGATGTCATGTGTGAGTTACTTGACATCAATGTCTGTGTTTTTTTATTATTTTTTTTCATTGTTTCATGATTATTGTTACATAACTGCCATCTGTTTCTTATGCACAGTGGATGACTTGCAGATGTCATGCTATCGCATCATGTGTAGCATTTACTCCCTTGGGACAGTCAAGAATCCACATGTTGAGAGGTAACGGGCAGAGCTGCGTGAATTCCACGATATGATTTGACCTTGTAGGACTTCACATACGATATGCGAGTTATTTGTATTTACAGACAGAGGCCAGCTCTCGGCGAGTGTTTGGCTCACCTGGCAGCAGCTATGCCAGTGGCCTACTTGGAGCCGCATCTAAATGAATTCAACGCTTTCTCGGTGTATACCACAAAAACCCCGAGAGAAAGAGCCAGTGAGTTTGTTCAACTGTGAATCGATGTAACGATGCAAAATAAAGAATTGACTCTCCAAAAAAATTCTTTCACACCTTCTCCCATGAACACCAAAGTATTGGGCCTCCCCAGTGAAGTCCAGGAGCTATGTCCAGATATCCCAGAGCTAGATTCTCTTCTGAAGGAGATCGGGGACTTGGCGGAGTCGGGCGCTCGCTATACGGAGATGCCTCATGTGATAGAGATCACTTTGCCCATGCTCTGTAACTACCTGCCTCGCTGGTGGGAACGAGGACTGGAGAACTTCCCTGAGATGGAAAGCCAGCTCTGCACAGCAGTCACATCAGAACACCTCAATCAGTTGCTGGGCAGCATCATGAAAATTGTGGTCAACAACCTTGGGATAGACGAGGCCTCCTGGATGAAGAGGTTGGCCGGTGAGTCATTTTTCAAATTCAACGTTCACTGGACAATGAGCAGTATCAAAACTTCAGCTCATAAAATAAAGCATTGCTTTTTTTTTTTTTTAGCAAAGACGCCATTCCCGTCTTGGCTTTCTTCCAATTGCAAAAGTGTATCCGATGAGTGTACACCCTTTCACACCCCTTCCCAGTGTTTTCACAGCCCATTGTTAGCCGAGCGAAACCAGAGATGCTGAAATCCCATTTCATCCCAACAATGGAGAAGCTAAAAAAGCGAACATCCAAAGTGGTGGCCGAGGAAGACCATCTGCGAATGGAGGGCAAATCAGAAGGTGACGAGGAAGATGGCACTATAAAGGATGAGTTTGCCGTCCTCTGCCGAGACCTTTACGCGCTGTACCCGCTCCTCATTCGCTATGTGGACAACAACAGGTACACACTCAAGAAGTCTGTGAACTGACATTTATGAATCATTCACAGCGGAGTCCATGTCTGTACAGATCTGAACCAACTCACATTGGGATTTTCCTTGGCTCGTGCCGAGCGCCTCCATAAATTTCTGAAATAGGTCACAAGGTTTTGTTTTTTTTGTGTTGAGAAACTAAAAGTGATGAGAAAATTACTATTTTGGCGAAGAGCTAGGTTTTCAGTGTCATTAAAGGAAATGCGCGTTGGCTCATCTTGATGACTTTTAGAGAGGCTTGAAGTCATTTCCTTTGTTGCAGAGCGAGATGGCTTACCTGCCCAGACCCAGATGCTGAGGAGCTTTTCCGCATGGTCGGAGAGGTCTTCATATTCTGGTCAAAATCTCACGTGAGTGTTGCACGCATTTCGCCGTTGGCGTCGACAGCTGTTTGTATGAATTTGTTATTTAAGTTTCTGTGATGATGCTGCTGCAGAACTTCAAGCGAGAGGAGCAGAACTTTGTGGTGATGAATGAGATCAATAACATGTCATTCCTCACCGCTGACAGCAAGAGCAAAATGAGTAAGGTGAGTTGATGGAGCGCAAAGTTTTGTCAGTGCGACCGATGCAGATCCAGTAGTGCAATTTTTTCCTCCTACTGTCATGGGTGAAAGTCACGTTTGTCATAAATGAAGCCAATTGTAAATGTTTTGTGGTATGTTCAGATAATTTGGGATTTTTTTTTTCAAAGGTTTGATTTTAAATAGCTATTTGCGAGCAAAAGCAGTTATGTTAACAATATTTTCTCTTTGGCTGTCCCTTTTGTCCTCATCTGTTGGGTTGCGGCTGGGTTTTCCAGGGCGGGGACTCAGAGGTTAGACTTTGCTCCTGCACGACCGCTGTGCTGACCGCATGGCACCTCACTTTGGGGGCGCTTTTCATCAACCTCCCCAGCACACTGGCACATTTGATCCGCACCGAGTCATCACCTACACACTCTCATGAAGACCTATATGAACAAAAAAAAAATATTGACACACACACATGCCTAATCTACCAGGGGTTGAATGAAATCTGCTATCAAAATTTTGGGAAAAGATATAGAGACCTTTGCCTTCCCTCAATTCCAACAACAGTTTCATTTGACCTAAGTAATGCCCACTACGCACATAACATTCCCACGGTACAGACACACACAAACAAAACGCTTGGCAGAAGCACACAAGCTGTTAAAACTTCATAGAGTCGACCATTTTTACTTCCTGTAGGCCCCATAAAGTGTTCCAATACTTTTGTATGTGTAGTGTATAAGCATACGCATTTGGACGCAAACCTAGAGTAACATTTACATTCCACAGGGCACGTCCTGACACGTCAACCGTTTTCAGCACAGGCAGCTGTGTCCAGGGTGTCAGCTGAGATTTTGTCATTGCTATAAATACCGAGGCCATTTTATTAATAGACATGATGAGGAAAATCCATCACAGAGCCGTTTGGATTTGGTTTCGTATAAAACCGTCTGCATCCTGCCAATGTAAACAAACACACTCGGCGTCCTATTTTGTCCGATAATAAGACATGAACCATACTGCCACGAAGGATCACTGGATATCAGGGCAGACACTCATGCAAGAGATATGCCCGGTCCTGCCAGTGTGTCGGGGGGGAGTCTGGAGGCGCTTGATGAAAGTACTCAGCTGTAGAGTTGGGCTCATGGCACTGAACTTTGCACCAAGCCCACGGTGGCAGTGAGAGCCCAGTGCCATCAGGCTGTCAGTTTGCTCTCTGTTGATCATAGTCAAGTTGGAATCTTGTAGAATGTCTCTTGTTTCCTTTCCTAGCTGGTGCGTTGACCTGTAGCTTGTGTAATGCAGCTTTCTGCCACTAGAAGATGATATTAGCCTTCTCTTAAAACGGGGCTGCCACGGGCGTCATTCAGGATGACCTTTCACACACACATGACTGAAATGCTCTCATAGAAAGTGATTTGTGAAAAACACTGAGTCACTAGTGAAATACTCCCATGCACACTTCTGGAGTGCAGTATAGTAAACAAGTCGGTTTCAGTATCACATGCGAAAAGATTCCAGTAGTGTATGTATGAAAAGATTTCACGTGTGTGAGAGAGGCAATCCTGAATCATGTCCGTGACGGCCCCTCATACTTCTCTGTGCTCTTTCTTCTCTCCTCCCCTGGAAGCCTTAGGGTTGCCTTTCCTTTAAAATGCTGAAGTATGCAAACCCACTAACGCACCTGAGGCTTAACATGACTAGGCCTATATGTTGATAGAGCCTTAGGGTTGCCATGTTAGAATGTGCTCCAAATGGCCATGATTTTAACCAATACATCAGTTCATACTTAATGTCTAAATTATTCCCCCGGAACGCTTTGCAGCCTGTTCCCATAACACAGAAGCAGAACTGAAGGCGTGGCTCATGCGCTCTCATACTTGTACATATGGCACGTGTACATAAGCATATAAATATGATGGACTGTGTCAACTGTGCTAGAGAGAATAGTTGTGTTTTCGTTTACACTGTCAGAAAATTCTAGCTAGCTAGCTAGCTGCTAGCTAGCTATTAAAGGATTAGGCACAAGATTGGTACAAAGTATTAAAAACATATCTCATAAAACAGTTGGCAGTCTTTTGATATAGTGTGCCGTGTATACAGAAACTATAATAAAGATAATGCTGAATGCACTGGAAATTTTAAACTCATTTATAATTGTGTGCCCTTGAGAGTCGAAAATTCAAATTCAAGATTTCTTTGCTCTGTGTGTCGCTTCTGTTGCTCATGAACATGACTTCTGTAATTGAGCTGCAGCATGCCTGACTATATGGCAAAAAAAAAAAAAATGCTGTTATCACTACTTAACATACAGAACATAACCCAAATAAAATCATGCATTTTATTGAATATGAAAACAGGAAAGGGGTGCAGGAAGTCAAGCACAGGGACTAGCTCGCTCCTATTAACAGTCTCTAACTAATTCATTAATTTCATTGTGTTATGTTCTGAAGCAGCTAACAGATATCTTCACCTTCAACCTTCACCTCACCTTCAACTTATTTTATGTCATGATGAGTCATTTTGCTCATGGTAATTTACGAATGGTTTGTCTCTTCAGTTTTCACTGCACGCTTTAGCAAACCAGTTTTACAAAACTCCTTTAACGCCCACTCCCTTTGACAAAGCCAGCGAGACCCTCACGTTGCCCCCCACACATCCACCACACCCTCTACTGACCACTCTGAGCTCAGAGAAAGTAGTTTTTTGTTTTTTTTTTTTTGTCTTTGTCGATTGACATTTATTTCGCCACCTCCTTTGTTTTTTTTCTTCACATCGTGACATCATCCCTTCATGGGTTTACCTGGCTATTTGCGAGGTTCTCCTGTCATCCCATAATAAGCAGTATGCTGCGCTCTCAAAGCGATTGAGCGGGAGCAATAGTCTCCGCGGTTTTGCGTCAACTCTCGAGTTGGATACCTGGCAGTGTCGGTTGTGGCACGTTATGAGATACTGTGAATACTTGCTTGTATTTTGTGCCAGGGCGGAGGCTCGGATGCGGAGCGTACCAAGAAGAAAAAACGGGGCGACCGCTACTCAGTGCAGACTTCACTCATCGTGGCCGCTTTAAAGAAAATGCTCCCCATTGGCCTCAACATGTGCTCCCCTGCCGACCAGGAGCTGATCAATTTAGCCAAGATTCGATACTCTTTGGTAATTCAGTGAGACGTGATCAGAATTCACAACCAGCTTGAAATAAAAATAAATTAAATGCTGCTGTTGTTTCCCTGCTGCACAGAGAGATACCGACGAAGAAGTGAGAGAGTTCCTGCAGAATAATCTCCACCTGCAGGGAAAGGTCTCATCCCGAGCATGTTCCAATGTTCCGGACAGGTCAGGTGTCCTAAATATTGGAGTTACCGTGCTATGTACAGGTCGACAATCCGTCCATGCGATGGCAGATGGCCCTCTACAAGGAAATGGCAGGAAAGGCCGAGGATGCTGATGCGCCAGAGAAAGTGGTCAAGAGAGTGCAGGAGGTCTCCGCCGTCCTCTATCACCTTGAAGTGGTGAGCAATTTCTTTCTTTCATCCCAACAATGGAGAACAGAGAAAATCTGATTTGCTTCATGTCCATTTCGCTTTTGTATGTTTTTCAATAGACGGAGCATCCATATAAATCCAAAAAGATGGTGTGGCACAAATTGCTATCCAAGCAGAGACGCAGGGCTGTTGTTGCGTGCTTCAGGATGACGCCGTTGTACAACATACCAAGGTAAAGATGTCTTCATGCTCCTTTGCCACAGTTTTAGGTACCGGTACATCTGCGCAATCTATCGTGACCCAAGATAAGAATTTTTTTTCGCTCACCATACCTTACAACAACAATAACACCCAAAGATGTACATTTAAAAAAATGAACTTGCTACTGCCGTTGCTTTCTGAAAGTACATCGTTTCCAACTAGGCTATGCGGACAACTTCCGGCTTCTCATCCTTCTTCTTCGGTCATCTTTCAAATTTAGACCTTCTTAGAGTAACATGGGTGCCGCTATGTAGTGGTCAAGAATAGAATTACACTTTATTGAAAAAAAAAAAACATGATTTACAATACAACAAAAAAAAAAAATCCAGGAATTGGATACCTTTCAAAACACATTTCTATCAAAGGCACTCCCAAATAAATGTTTAAAATCAAACAATTTGTTTGCGTTTTACCATTGCAGGCACAGAGCTTCCAACATGTTCCTTGAGGGATACAAGCGCAACTGGCTTCACACCGAGGGTTACGCGTTTGAAGACAGAATGATAGATGACTTGTCTGTGAGTGCCAACTCATTTTTCGGTGGTTTTTTTTTTTCTGTGGGTTTATTCAGCGGTCATTTCTCCGTTTGTTGCAGAAAGCGATGGAGCAGGAAGAAGGAGATGAAGAGGAGGAGAAAGAAACAAAGCCGGATCCCCTCCACCAACTTATTCTGCATTTTAGTCGCACTGCTCTCACAGAAAAGAGGTTTGAGCGGTGAAATGTGGTCAAAGCATAACAGAAACTTTTCCAAGACTAATTTTCTTCTGGCCTCTTCTCGTCTTTCAGTAAACTAGACACAGATCATCTTTATATGGCATATGCAGATATTATGGCAAAAGTGAGTCCGTACAGGCAAGATGATTTTGAGCATTTTAAGAGCGGCAAAATCAAATTGACCTTTTGTTTTGTTCTTAGAGTTGCCATATTGGTGAGGAAGAAGAAGGGGGAGAGGAAATGGTGGAAGAGGCTGAGGATGAGATGTCCTTTGAGGTGCGACAGTCAGAACTGGTAATGGGCGGCGAGGGGCTGGGGACCAGGAACACAGTGGAGCGGTAGCTCTCGACGCATCGAGTGCTCTCATCATCACGACATCATTTCACCACCACCGTTGCTCTCTCTGTCTCTGCTACATCCTTTCCTGTCTGTTTGTTTGTTTGCTGTGCGTCATTCGTTTTGAGCTGCTTTACTTAGGAAACAATGACAAATCCCCAATCCAGATGATTACGCGGTGTCAGCACCGCGACATTGTCTTTTAAAACTCTAGAATGATGCGGCAAAGCAAGAACAACTTGAACGGTATCACTCGCAGTAAGACACCAATTCAATCTGGATTGGGTCTAATTAGATACAATCTAAATTAATGTCAACACCAATCTAACAGTACTAATAAGAATAATTATCATCTGTGTATTTTTTTTATTATTTTGCCACACTAAGCTATAATCCGGTCTAGCAGCTACGATGAACAATTGAAGCCATAATATTTTAGAAATTTTAAGGCACAGTCAAATGTGCACTTGTGTGGAAAAAAAAAAAAAGACTGTTGTTGCATTTTAGCCCTACCAAGCAATGTCTTTGCTGTCCCATTCTTCTCTCTCTATCGCTCTTGTGACTTCATGTAATCGCTCCCGCCTTCCTAACCTCCATCTTTCTTAACTTGAATGCTGCTGATCAGTGTCTTCCCCCCACCGTTCCCCACTCACATAGCCTACTGACAGACTACAGAGCAGAAGCGTTTGAAGAAGCTAAACATTCACGCACATAGCCAAGATCGGCGATATCGGCGCATCGCACTCAGCGTAGTAGTCAGGTACACGATGGAGGCGAAAGGCGTGTACAGCGTGACACATAGCGGGTAAAAGCTCGGTTAGGCATACGCGGGTGGCGGGAGGTCGGGTGGGTTGTGGTGCGGGCGGTTGGGAGGTTTAGGATGCGGGGGATGCTCCGCGCTGATTTGTGATATGTGGCTGAAGAGAGGAATGTCTCTTCTGATTCAGAGATATTCATTCAATGGCCATTTTTCGCCCCTGAAATGACATTCTGTATCCAGTCGGCTGGACTTCACGCTGTCAGAAAATAAGCATGTTCGTGCTGTCTTTCGGGGTACTAATTGTCACTGGCTTTGTAATCTCAAAGTACACTTTACATTTGATCTGTAGATGAACATTTTTGACTCCATAAAAGTGCAATGAGTCTGATGGAAAGCTAATTCTACCTCGAGGTTCACAAATGGACTCAACTGTACCCCGATTTCTGACAGTGTAGAAATTTAATTTTTAAAAAAAAAAAGGGAATGAGCTCGCCTGATTATTCCAAGCAAAGGCGCATTCCTGTAAAACGCCAAAGAAATATCTCCGACACAGAGGGATCGCAGCTTTTGTCTGCGCCGCGCAGACAAAAGCCGCAAGCTTCATGGCTGCAATGTTGGGCCGTTGCTGCTTCCTGTAGTCTAACGCTTGCTCCAGCCCGGCAAACGTGAAGAAGTAGTGTTGTGACTCCACCACTAATAAAGTGAAGTGTGAGAGTGTGCATATGTATCAGATGGATACACTGAATACACAGTCAGAACACATTATTTGCATGTGTGCTCATGAATGAAACCTAAATCAGGGACGATTTAAAATAAACTGGTAAGT
The DNA here is from genome assembly GCA_901007745.1 of Hippocampus kuda. Taxonomy (NCBI): domain Eukaryota; kingdom Metazoa; phylum Chordata; class Actinopteri; order Syngnathiformes; family Syngnathidae; genus Hippocampus; species Hippocampus kuda. Next base: position 9,644 of record CAAKHF010017095.1, read on the forward strand.
CTACGTTGCATAAATGAGGTAAAATCATGACGGACTTGAGTGAAAGGTGCAGGAGTGTGAGTTTCAGCAAGAATATAAATGGATAGAATGAATTTTAGCTCTACGATTCAATGGCAATTCGAAATCCCATCCCGACCCTGAAAAATTTGCAGTTCCATTCCGAGTCTTACAATATTATGTCTCTCCATTTACATTCCAAATGTGCGGGACTTTCACGTGGCACGTATTCATCATGTTGTCGGCCACAGGAGAAAGAAATGGAGAAACAAAGACTCCTTTACCAGCAGTCCAGGCTTCACAACCGTGGAGCTGCGGAGATGGTCCTGCAGATGATCAGTGCCTGCAAAGGTGGACTTTCTCTGCCCGGCTTCTTGACAGTCGAGCACGTTGCCGCCCTCACGACGACTCTTTCTGACGCTATATTTGCTTTTATAGGCGAGACAGGCCCAATGGTGTCGACGACCCTCAAACTTGGTATCTCCATTCTCAATGGTGGAAATAGTGAGGTTCAACGGGTAAGCCCCTTTGTTGCAGTCCACATGACATACTTGAATGAATACAAATTGGCACTTTTTGTTCCACCTTCGCAGAAAATGCTGGAGTACCTGAGGGATAAAAAGGATGTTGGTTTCTTTTTGAGTGTCCAAGCCTTGATGCAAACGTGCAGGTTGGTTTTAAATGACTGACTAAAAAGTGGTGTCATGTCACCAGATTGTGGGGATACATTGCTCATATTGTCCACAGTGTCCTGGATCTGAATGCTTTTGAGAGGCAGAACAAAGCCGAGGGTCTGGGCATGGTCTCAGAGGAGGGTACCAGTAAGTGTCTTTCTCCTCTGAGTTGCATTTTGGTCAGCAAGTGCAGCAGGCAAATCCCCATCATGAATACAATTTGTATTATGATTCGGAAAAACTACAGCAGCATAATGCCCAATGCTAAATAATGTTCACTTTGAGTGTCAGTGACAGAGAAACTCTGAGGGTTTTTTTTTTCTTTTTCGGACAATGCCAATGAAGTGTTAGCGTTCTTAATATTATGGCCAGTGACTGTTTTCGCTGCATTTGCTCATCACCGAATGCCACACTTATTCTGAAAGTTGTTATGTACACAACTTCAAATGTGTTAAAAAAAAAAAGCATGACTGAAATGCCTTGAAATTTACTACGTACAAACAAACAAACCACATCAAAGGGAAATTCATTCAAATGAGGCTGAGTTATGACTTACATAACATGCTTAGTGGTAGAAAAAAAAAAAAAAGAAACGACATCCGGCAAGCATCACAGTCGAGATTCAATTCACATGATGCATAAGTTTACGCCGCAGGTCAAGCCCATAATCATCTTACATTCATGGCGGGCACATGATTATTTTATCTGATCCCTTGACATTGTAATAATTGATTTGTGCAACATCATCAAAATATTTTTTTAAATAAAATAAAATGTAAACATTTTTACTTTTCTGTTGGATTATTATCGGCCCAAAACATTATATTGGCCAGACCGGTTGGGAACATTTGTTATTGGAGCGATGATGTGGCTTTTCAAATCAACTTTTTATTGATTTAGATGAGAAGGTCATGGCGGACGACGAGTTCACCTGTGACCTCTTCCGCTTCTTGCAGCTGCTCTGCGAGGGTCACAATAACGGTGAGTGCGGAGGATGGTTCGTAGTTGTGGTTGCCGCGTTGTGAGCTGTCACTAAAATGACCCGCGTCCCGTTTGCAGACTTTCAGAACTACTTAAGGACGCAGATAGGAAGCACAACAACCATTAACATCATCATCTGTACAGTCGATTACCTGCTCAGGCTGCAGGTCTCCAAATATATCTGTCCATTCTCATTTGTCTTTTTTTTTTTTTTTTCCAATCACTATGACGTGAGTGATTATTGTGCCCTCTTTTCTCTTTGAAGGAATCAATCAGTGACTTCTACTGGTATTACTCTGGCAAGGATATCATCGATGAGCCAGGAAAGAAAAATTTCTCCAAAGCAATGACAGTCGCCAAACAGATTTTTAACAGTCTAACTGAATATATTCAGGTAAAAAAAAAAAAAAGACACTTTTGTGGGGGGGGGGGGGTTGCTCCTTTTTTGTTTTCTTTTTAAAAAAAAGAACCTCTGTCTCCTCAGGGCCCGTGCACGGGTAACCAGCAGTCCCTGGCCCACAGCAGGCTGTGGGATGCCATCGTGGGCTTCCTCCACGTCTTTGCTCACATGATGATGAAACTGGCTCAGGTACGCTCCTGTCACTTGAATCTCAATCAGCTCCATCATGATCTCCGTTGCCTTTGTGACTTTTAGTCCACGTGTCCTAATGATATCCAATACCAAGGGTACCAAAAAAATGCTGCCTTGAACATTTATTGTGTTGCGTCATGTTTTGAATGCTTTCAAAATGGTCTCGTTTTTGTCAATCCATCATTTTTAATGCAGGTCTGGCATGATATCTCATTAGATTTGGCAGACGTACCTAATGTTGTGCCCGCAAGCGCCTCAGTCATACCTTATAGTACACTGCATATGTGGCAGGATCTTTGTGTCGTGTGCTCCGTGCGCTGCTCGTGGTTGTTGACTAAACCAGATCTTACCGCCGGTACCTAACTTGACAAACCTATGTCGGAAGATCGATTCAAATTAAACAGTCAGCACGGGCACAAGCGCAAAGAGGGAAATCAATGGTGGCTGCATTCCATTGAACTGCTTTGGTGTCAGCATCGTGGTGTGCATGCGGTTCACCGTCACACTCTCATGGCAGCTGTGGGTCACATGAATATAACGCAGCCATTGGCGATATCATGAAGCAAACCGTATTTGATGTCGTTTGAATCGTTAGCCTATTCACATTTTTATGAGGCAAACATCAAACGGCATTATGCATCGTGTTCCTGAGTTTGTCTTTTATGGACTGTCAACATATTGGAATGACGACAGGGAAATTCGCATTTCCACTCTTTCTTTTCAAAAAAGGAAAAGATCAAATAGGTAAACTGTATTAATTCGCTAAAGTGCAGTAAAACTTTATTTACTTAAGAGAGTCAAGAGAGGCACTTTTTTTTCCCCATTTTCACATCAATTACAAAATCCGACAAACATTTTTCTGAGACTTTAGTGGCAATGCTAGTACGGTATTTGATTGCATCATGTACTCTAACCTTTAAATTCAACCAGTAAATTAAATAACTGAAATAATATTCGGAATTAGCCTGTAAATTCTGGCAATTTTTGTTGAAGCTATTTTTTTTTCAACATATTTTTCAGGTTTTTTTTTTTCATGCACATGATTGTTGCAATTGTTTCAAGATTCTGAATCTTTTATTGATTATTTAAAACTGTCTTCCACATGTTCAATGCAGGGTAAAGTATGTATTCACTTTATTTATCGATTGATGTGTTTGTTATTTATTCCGCTTTGGGTTCACACCTCAGGCTGTTTTTATACGCCTGCTTTAAAAAAAATGGAATAGTCTTCCTTATGGAATTTGGTGTCTTGGGAAAAGCTTTTAATCCAATTTCTACGCAATATCCCTTTTCCTTCCACTTGTAAATTTAACATCTGTTAGAAACGACACTGAAAGCTTCCCCACACAATGTTAAGAATTTGCCTCAAGGCAGACATGTTTTCACATGGCGAAATTGTCATGTGTTGGGGGGGGGTGGTTGATGGACATTTGACCTCATTCCTGAAATGTTTTCAAGAACCCAGAATAAAGTAAGGCCCATTTTTCAAAAAGAATCTGCCTTTTTCTAACGTATATAGTTTACAACAGAGACTACTTAACAGACTACTTAAAGTTTGTCATGAGTGCACAAAATTGTTGCACGTCGCATTTTCTGCGATTCTACAGTTTTAAAATGCAACATATCTTCATCATAATAGATAGATGGATTCTAATGACTGGTTATCTTAAAAACTCTTCAGGAACCCCCTTGGATTATCATTATTATTTTATGAAACATTCTAAGAGCAGAATTTCCACAAACACAGTTCAATGTGGATAAGGCCAAGTGTGACAATACCTTCATGGATGGAACAATTTATGACAACCAAGCAGGCGACTACAAAACTTCCTGAGAAAGTGACTGACTTTTAACCATCACTGGTCCAGTCTACATTTTAATATCCTTTAATATTCTGCTGTTGGAATACACATTTGAATGAAACATCCGCTCTCTGTATGCGCTTGATATTTAACAAGCTTTGCAATCACGTGGCCATTTGACCTGACTAATGATGAGCCTGCTGGAAGATACTCTTCATTTGTGCTGTGATTTTTTTTTTTTTTTGTGGCGTCTCCTTTGAACTTAACTCCACTCGAGTGCAGCAAATATTTGTCCATTTCATCTTTTATTGTCCGATAATTCGCTGTCATAACTGTGGGGGATCTATACTTGTGTTTTTCTGCTTCCCCCTTCCCAGTGGCTGCATCTCCTACAGTAATTCTGAACCCCTAATATGTTACAAAGTGATGCTGTCGTAGTTATAATCCATTGGCTGTTTCTTTTGAATTATTGCAGGATTCGAGTCAGATCGGTCTGCTCAAGGAGCTTCTGGACCTGCAGAAAGACATGGTGGTCATGTTGCTTTCGCTGTTGGAGGGTAAACCGTGCAGATGTTTCAAGTTAAGTCTTGTGCTTGTCAAATCGTCATTTCTAAGAGGCTTATGTTGTGTCACTCAGGGAACGTGGTGAATGGCACCATCGCCCGTCAGATGGTGGACATGTTAGTGGAGTCATCCAGCAACGTGGAGATGATCTTAAAGTTCTTTGACATGTTCCTCAAATTGAAAGACATCGTGGCTTCTGATGCCTTCCGAGATTACATCACAGACCCGCGAGGGCTAATCTCCAAGAAGGACTTCCAGAAGGCCATGGACAGCCAGAAGCAGTACACACCTTCGGAGATCCAGTTCCTTCTGTCTTGCTCGGAAGCGGATGAAAACGACATGATCAACTATGAGGAATATGCCAGTCGCTTCCAGGAGCCCGCCAAGGACATTGGCTTCAACATCGCCGTGCTGCTCACCAACCTGTCCGAGCACGTTCCTCACGACACCCGGCTGCAGAACTTCCTGGAACAAGCCGAGAGCGTGCTCAATTACTTCCGCCCCTTCCTGGGCCGTATTGAGATCATGGGCGCCAGTCGCAAGATCGAGCGCATCTACTTTGAGATCAGCGAGGTCAACCGCAAGCAATGGGAGATGCCTCAGGTCCGAGAGTCCAAGCGACAGTTCATCTTCGACGTCGTCAACGAGGGCGGCGAGTCCGAGAAGATGGAGATGTTTGTCAACTTCTGCGAGGACACCATCTTTGAGATGAATATCGCCTCGCAGATTTCCGAGCAGGAGGAAGAGGAAAAGGGCGAGGAGGAGGATGAGCTCGAGGAAGCTGCAGGGGAAGGAGGAGCGGGAGCGGCCATCGGAGCAGGAGAAGAGGACGCCAATGGCGAGGAGGCGCCGCCGGAGTCCAGCTCGGCCTTTGCCGATTTCATAAACAGCACGTTGAGCTTCTTCAGCATTTTCACTTTCCGTAATCTCCGCCGGCAATATCGGCGAGTGAGGAAGATGACCTTGAAAGAGATTGTGGTCGCCCTGTCCACCTTCTTCTGGGCGGTCCTCATGAGCATCCTGCACTTCTTCTACAACGTGTGCAAAGGCTTCTTTATGATCATCTGGCATGCCCTGTTTGGAGGCGGCTTAGTGGAAGGAGCTAAAAATATCACGGTGACAGAGATTTTGGCGAGCATGCCCGATCCGACGCAGGACGATGTGCACGGCGATGGACCCGGGGAACCCGGGATAGGTGAGGAGCAAGACACGGGCGGTGTTACAGACACTGGAGATACCGGTAGTGGGGAAGAAGAGGAGGAGGATACCCAGGAGAAGGAAGGGGGGAGGGTACCGGGTATTGATGCCCCTGGTGGTCTTGGTGACATGGGGGTCGAGGCCCCGGTCGAGCCACCAACCCCTGAAGGGACACCTATCACCAAGAGGAAAATGGTCGGTGTTTGTAAATAGAACGGTTAAGCGCTGTAAGGCTCCTGACAACTTTGTGTGGTTCTCTTCTATCGCAGCAGCCAGAAGAGGCCGATGCCAGCCAGAAGCCTCCAGAGCCAGCACCCGTTGAAGAAGCGGCCCCGGAACCAGAGAAGGCCGAGTATAGCACTTCATTCCTTTCTCTCCGAGTTCATTCGGCAGGGCATACCTTAAAACCGAGATGTGTCTATGCATTGTACGCTAAGACAACGAGGAAATGCTCTACTCCGCTAACAAACACACAAATGGCAATAAAACAAAAACGCATGGTGCTAGTAATGCAACAAACGTTTTCAGTGTTGAAAACGGCGAGAAAGCAGAGAGAGAATCCGAAAGTCACGCCAAAGTGGATGCCGATGAACCGAAGAAATCTGCAGTGAAAAAAGAAAAGAAGCCCAAGAAGGGAGGCGGATTCCAAATCTGGACCGAGCTGGAAACGCAGAGAAATAAATTCATGGTGAGCGACATTTTTCTCACATCATTGCGATGACTCCAATTTGATCCATCCTCCTTTTTTTTTCCATAATAATGACAATAATATATCGTTCAGAATATTTGCTTTTTTGTCCGGTGTACGGATGGACGGCTCATTCCTATTTTCTCCCTCCTTGATAGAACTACCTTTCCAGAAACTTCTACAACCTGCGATTTCTGGCTCTGTTCCTCGCCTTTGCGTTGAACTTCATTCTGCTCTTCTACAAGGTGAGCTATTGCATTCAAACTTTCTTGCTCTGTATTTTCTAAAACTATTACGAATAGTTTGGTATCGTCTGTTTGGTGCAAGGTATCCGACAGCCCCCCTGAGGGCGAAGACGTGGAAGGATCCGGGCTGGCGGAAGGAAGTGGTTTCTTCGAAGGCTCCGTTCTCTTTGAGGGTTCCGGAGATGAGGGCGACGCTTCTGGAATGCGCGACGGGGATGAGGATGAGGAAGATGTGCCCCTCTATTTCTATTTAGAGGAGAGCACCGGCTACATGCAGCCCACGCTGTCCTTCCTCGCCATTGTCCACACCCTCATCTCCTTCATCTGCATCATCGGCTACAACTGCCTCAAAGTGGGCGCGGCTTCGCTGTTGTCTTCAATTTGATGGCGTGGGATTGTCCCTCCCCACCCCTCCCCCCTTTACCAAAATATTTGCGTCGGTTGCCAAATCAGATTCCGCTGGTGATCTTCAAACGGGAGAAAGAACTCGCAAGAAAGCTGGAGTTTGACGGCCTCTACATCACGGAGCAGCCGGAGGATGAAGACATCAAGGGCCAGTGGGATCGACTGGTCCTGAATACGCCGTAAGCAGAAGGACACCTTTCGCAAATATGGAGTGCTACCTCAAATGACTCTGGTCAATCGTGTTTGCTGTTTCCCTTTCCAGCTCTTTCCCCAACAACTACTGGGATAAGTTTGTGAAACGAAAGGTAAGTGGAGTCGCTTTGCCGTTTAAAATGCAAGTCTGAACCTGTTGCTGGAGTCTAATTTCTGCGTTCAGGTTTTGGATAAATACGGAGATATTTACGGACGGGAAAGAATCGCTGAACTTCTGGGTGTGGACTTGGCGTCTTTGGATGTGAGTCAGCAGCACGAAAAGAAACAAGAGGAATCGGACACCTCAACATTCGCGTGGTAAGCAAATCAAACTCATACCAGACTAGCAGATGGGACGAATAAGAACGCGATGTGTGTTTTGTCTTTTCAGGGCTACTGCCATCGACATCAAGTACCAGATCTGGAAATTTGGCGTTGTGTTCACAGACGGCGTAAGCACAACGAACTTGTGTTACCCTGTTACTGTACTGTACCTCTACTAGTCCCCAAGGGCAAAAATTGGGCCTTTTCCCCTTTTTACAGTAACTTCAACAGTAGCTGAACACGCGACTTTTCTTGACTTCTGACTTCAAAACTAGTAATCTATCCATTTGTTGAGTATTGCATATTCCAATACGATGAGATGATCAAACATTTCTTTGGTTTTCACTGTCCTAACGGCCCTCTGAGTAAAGCTTCAAAACTACAAACATGAGTTTGACACCCCTGACTTACAATGTAAGGGTCACAATGCTGCTTTTTCAACAATCAGTTTCTTCGCTGTCTTGAGCAAAGCTGCGGCGGCATTATGATTCCGCTCTGTAATTCCATCTCCGTCAGCCAGAGCTCTTTTTTTTTTTTCTTTTGTATCTCTTTCAGACCTTCCTCTACTTGTGTTGGTACCTGATTATGTCCCTGCTTGGCCACTACAACAACTTCTTCTTCGCATGCCATCTGCTGGACATCGCCATGGGCGTCAAGACCCTCCGCACCATTCTCTCCTCTGTGACACACAACGGAAAACAGGCATGTGAAAGAAAATCAAATCATGATACCCGATATACTGTATTTACCAAGACTCCATTTTGTATTTGAACCCACCTTTTCGAATGATGCCGCTCACCGTTACGTCCCCTTTCTAGCTGATGATGACGGTGGGCCTGCTTGCGGTGGTGGTGTACCTGTACACGGTGGTGGCTTTCAACTTCTTCCGCAAGTTCTACAACAAGAGCGAAGACGAGGACGAACCCGATATGAAATGCGACGACATGATGACGGTGAGTCGTTGCCGAGCTGGGACGAACCTCCACGTACGGCGCTCCCGCCTGCTCCTGAGACACCTGTAAATACTTTTTTTGTTTGTTTGTTTTTTTTTTCTCTCTCTCTCGCTGCAGTGCTACCTGTTCCACATGTACGTGGGCGTACGCGCTGGCGGAGGCATCGGAGATGAGATTGAGGATCCCGCCGGGGATGAATATGAGTTATACCGAGTGGTCTTTGACATCACGTTCTTCTTCTTTGTCATCGTCATCCTGCTGGCCATCATCCAGGGTAAAAGAAAGCGTTGCTTAAGTTACCAAACAACACATTAGGTAACGTGCTGTGACACAAATATTTCTGTACAGGTTTGATCATTGACGCATTTGGAGAGCTGCGAGATCAGCAAGAGCAGGTTAAAGAAGACATGGAGGTATGTTAATGAGCTCTTACCACTTGGCAGTTGGGCGGCAATGTCAGTCGACTGTGGCTCACCGACTTTTTTTGGATGTTTATTTCCAGACCAAATGCTTCATCTGCGGCATAGGGAGTGATTACTTCGATACAACGCCGCATGGATTTGAGACTCACACGCTGGATGAGCACAACTTGGCCAATTACATGTGAGCGTGTGCTTGCGTGCGTGAGCGAACCTGCGTCATGAATACACAGACAATAATGAAACATTCAAACGCGTGATCCCTTGCAGGTTCTTCTTAATGTATCTCATCAACAAAGATGAGACCGAGCACACGGGACAGGTGAGCACTCTTGCTTTTCTTCATTGGCCTCTCTTCATTTATTTTGAGCCTTTTTTTGGTGATATGCAGCAACTTTGTCTTCTAATTCTAATCCTGACCTTCTCTTTATTTGATACGTTAGGAGTCATATGTGTGGAAAATGTACCAAGAGCGATGCTGGGACTTCTTCCCCGCTGGGGACTGCTTCCGAAAGCAATATGAAGATCAGCTTTCTTAGTCTTGAACTACAACGCTTTGAGAACTTCTTTTTAGTGTTGTGGACTATTTCAAAAAAAAAAAAATTACGAATATGCACCACATCAATTCAAACAGTTCGGGTAATTTTGTGTCGCTGTAAGACACGATTGGTCTGTTTGTTGAATTTGTTTCTATAGGAAACTGCATCACAGTGTGAAAATGAACTTCAGACGATCAGTCATCGAAGAAATTATTTATTCAAGTCCGCACATCACGTTCAGATATTATTTATTGGTTTTGAAGATATACGGGTTTTCTGTTTAGATGTAGAATATTTATTGAATTCTTGCCCAAATGGTGATCAAATGAATTGCGCCGATCTCATCATCTTTGGTTTGGTGTACTGAAATGCGGGTCCGTAGGACAGCAACTCATCTGCGCTCGTACACGAATCAGTGACGGATGAATAAAGAAAGCGCTTTTCCACGGAGTTGCTTTCGTCGGGATTGTGCTCACATGAGTGATGTCGATGCCTCAGCAGGTTATTCGCCGCCGGGAAGGTTTTGGATGATAACTCAGCCGAGGAGGGTTTAGAGGTTTGAGCCTCTCTCGGCCGAAACAGAACTGTAATTACGTCATCTCAACACTGTACAGACGCACGCTCACTGGCTACTTCGTGAGCGATTTCTCATCAATTCCTCATGAGATCCAATACAAAGCGCTCTCTCAAATATCCTTCCTTTCACCGAGACGAGAATGCTCACTTCGCGGTATGATGTTGGACGTGAGAGAGGGAGAGAGAGAGAGAGAGAGAGAGAGAGAGAGAGAAAATTACAAAACAAAAAATTTAAACGGTAAATTTATTAGGCGGACATAAGATACGAAAATCTTTATTTGTCTCACAATGGAGAAATTCGCAATTTACAACAGCAACATTT